>JBBBDQ010000980.1:1470000-1537500 GCA_037127315.1 Ascarosepion bandense | reverse complement strand
AGGAATATATTTGCAGAAGAAAGTGTACGAGTAAATCATTAAATAAATAAGTTATCAGTTAAACATTTTCATGTAAATAAAATTATCTGCAAGTCTGCACCACCGGCACCCCCCAACCCCGATAGTCCTATTCCAGGAAACCAATTTGGAACAGCCGTTTCTCAAGTTTCATGGTCGATGTTTTTCTTGTATCCTGAATGTCTTCAACTGATTCTTGAAGCGTTTTTAAGGCCATCGCGTAGACTCTTGCATCCGGCGATTTCTTTAATTAAGTAAATACGTAAGAATCGAGTGGAACGCATTGTGGACATATAACTCATCCAGCAGAGTTTATATTGAAGGATGATACACTCGGTGCTGAAGAAAAATGTCCGACAGAAGAAACTCGTTGTTGGTGATGCAGTCCTGCCAAGTGATGCGAATATTTTGGAGATTCGTTTACTGGAAACGCTACAAACGTTTGACGCCCCGACGATACAAATTCTGATTTCTCGGAAGCGTAATTAAAGGAGGAGTAGATTTGAGTTTTGCAGTTGAATACTTATTGCACAGCTTCACTGACTGTAGCTTTTAATTTTTCGTTAATAGCTTGAGCCAAATTCTCAAACCAGTCAATCCAAGATGAACACAGATGTCCTGTTTAAAGATTTTCAATATCCATCAAAAGTAGAATATTTTGTCGAATCAGAGAATGTATGACAATGAAATATACATGAATCATAAAGTATTTTGCTATTCGAATATATATTCGTGAGATCAATCGGGAAAAGTAGTGATACACACTTGAAGGATCGTGTCTCTTTCAATCCATATGTGACGGAACAGAATATTTTCCTGCAGTAGGTTGCCATTTTTCTGCAGCAGATTGGTTGACAATCAAGGATATAGATCCCAATATGATTTGCTATTTAACCCATAGTTGGAAAGAGAATTTCCGGGATAGTACTTTCCAAACTTTTCTATTTGTCTCTAAATGAATGAAAAGAATTCATATGTAATTCAAATTCTGCTATCCGATTTCTCATTCCGAGTCGATATACATTGCACCACAACGCACTACAACGTGTATAGGTTACAATATATATATATATATATATATATATATATATATAAAAGTGGAGCAAGGCTTTAGAAAAAAGAAGAATTAGCCTTAAACAAGTAAATTGAAACAGGAACACACATTTTAACAGTTTGTTGTCCATTACACTCCACAGATATCAAGTTTAGTGACATACGTGATACACGCTAGCTTCAATATCTCGAAAGAGACATGACTGACTGGGCAGTAGATTTCTTCGCATTAGATTGCCATTAATTTCTGCGACAAACTGATTTCCATGCAGGGCTATAGAACGAAATCTGTCCAGTTATTTCACTAAATGTAGCAGTGGTAGTTGAACGCCTTTCCTAAAGGTAAAATCCCCATAAGTGAATTCAGTGAATTCAAATCGAATTCGAACTCAGTACTCAGATTTGTTTTCCGAAATGTTATCCACTGAACTCCTGCGCATATGCACATTTTTAATTGAGTATTTAACTGACATGAACATCAATAGACAAAAGTGGAGAGTACAAAATTTAATTTGAAATATACATTACTTCCAACATGCACTGACAGTTATCCTTGATTAATATCACATTTACTTTGCATTCTCTAAAGTCAGGTTCCCATACAGCACCTGATGTTGCTGTTTCAAAAACCTTTGTCTTAGACGTATACACAGGTGCAGATATTGCATGAAGCATACTATCTCACTGCTGTTGCTGTTTGTATAACCCTCTTGTTATATTCCCAACATGATGGTTTCATAGTAACGACATATGTCAGGTTTACAAATATCTTTAAAATAATGCTCTAGGTGCACAGTTTTAAATTCAATTTTAAAAATCTGTTTAGATTAATTCTTCAGACGTCTTACGCTTTCCATGCCACAGACAAAACTCAACCAGAGGAGACGTCACTGCCTAAAAAGAAATTATATGCTTGGAAGTTAGGACGGTTCAAGGCCTGAAGTGCATGTGATTTTTACACGCACCTCGCCCTCCAGGGTATGTCTAGTAAGTTGGTGAAGAATAGCAGGTGAAAGCCTTCACACCTTGAATACTGATGTGGAGATCACGCCAGCATTACTAACATACGAGTTTGCTTATGACACAAACCTGTATACTGGTATTTTTTTAGTTGAGACAAAGCTTTTCTATATCCCGAGTGTCGATGGTAGCTTTCCAAATTTAGTTGCGACTATAGCGATGCTGCTGTTTATTTTACTATTGAGTTAAATGTTTTTTGTGATGATGGATCTGAGGGAGATAAATGTTTACATCTTCTAGCGTGCAGTTATTGATTTTCGGAAGCGGTTTGATGACATAGTTCTTGTTTGTTCAGACTGATCATTAAAGTAATGCCTTTCCTTTCTTAAACAAAATTTTCTATAAGAGATTGAAGATGCTCCTAAGGGTGCGCTCTGATAGCTGCATCGAAAGTCGTCATATAATTGTTTTTGCTTTCAGTCTGATACAATTGAACATTTTGCAATCTACCCTTATATGTGGGTAGAACCTGAAATCCTTTGATGTTACGAAGGTTTTCCACAGGATGAGAGGAAAGGATATCTCAAACTAGGTACGTGCAATTATACGTGGCTGTTTGGTTACACAAGATAATTTAAAGAGTGTTTTATAAACCCATCAAACTGAAGATAACCTTGCTTTTTCGAATAAAAGAACTAAAGAATGTGAATTTATTTAGTTGGCAGGGAGCAACCTACATGTGCTAACACTGACATTTATAAGTTATAATGTTATTATTAATGTCATTATTAGCACCGCCTTAAGGCAGAGATACCGTATTCGGTTGTTTTTGTTTGTCTGTCCGTGGTCAAGATATCTAAAACACGATGTGAGTATTAGGATGAAACTTTCAGAGATGATGTGCTTTATGACTGGCACGAACTGATTAGATTCTAATTTCGATCCGATATTGGATAAAGTTTCTAGATTATGTTTCCGTTTTGGTTTCAAATGATTTTTCGTACGTTTCACAAACCAAATACTGCATTATCTCCCCTAGATTGCTTTACGGCATTAAATATTTGAACGCACTCTTTTTCCTCGAAAATATTATTTATAAAATAAATTTAATATTTATTACTCAAAAATCAAAAGATCAGCGATCAAGTTCATTTCACTTATTCTCATTTAATAAACATCTCTTGCTAATTTTTATCATGATGTCGGTATTAGCTTGTCGCAGTTTTGCGGTCTTTGACGGTCTTGTTAATATTATGTATAAAAAAGACTAGTCTTCAAATCATTACTTGAAATATTCGTTGATATCTACATTGATAGAAATGTAAACTATATTCTTTCTAATTAAGTATCGCATGTAATATTATGAGAAAAAGATTTCGATATGTAGTATAGGATACAAATCCTATATCATCTAACAGTTAACTAGAACACACAAAGTAAAATTACACACCCACAAAATCGGAATCAAACGACTAAAATATTTTGGAAAAAACACAACTAAGACAAATTTCAAAATTCAGTGTAAAAAGCAAAATTCTGGATCCTATTTTGATAAGAAATAGAAATTAATATTACAACGTGAGACAAACGTTTTTGTTTTTTTTTTACACATAAAGAAGAAGGTGCCTCAGAGAGCCGGTCACATAACTGAAATTCACTACTTAACCAGGTCCGTGACCGGTCAAGAATAAGAAAGTCGCAGAGATCAGAGAGGCCATACAGACAGGTTCGTTGCCGACTCAACCAATAAAAAAGAGAAGAATAAGAAAATGGTAAACAAGAACAAGCAGATATCTGCAACTGCCTTTTGCGTCTCTCGCCAGCCAGAAAGCAGAAGGAACACATACTTTATTAGATAATTAAACTGATTAATCGTTTCGCACACACGCATTCTGCTACTTATTACTAACTGTATTTGACCCTTTTCCCTCTCACGGTTATTTCTCACTCATACACTTTTTCAACTTAAATTAATAAACCCTTTTTTTCCCAACTAACTTAGCGGCGGAAATATAAAAAAGAAACAAAAATTGTTCTAGTTCTGTTTTGAATTAGAGAGAGCAAAACATAGACACATTTTTGATTATCCAACATTCGCTTAAATCTGCAAGATATTTTTATATCAAACAAAATATACAAAAGTAATATACAAATTGTTTATTCTGTATATATGTTGTTAATAATACAATTTTTTAATTTTATACAAGCATTTCTTATTGCGTTAATTTTTTTGAAATTTGTTCTGTAATTTGTGGGTAGGATATCTTGAATTAATTTCTCCTTTTTAATCTGGGTGTTCACTAACGCCACAGTAGTTTGTACAAGCCATCAACTTTTAAATCAGTATGAACTGAATTCACACTCTCAACGGACCGATCTGATATATATCATTATAAGGCAAAAGTTTTCATGCGTGATCTATACAGACATTACCAGTCGTCCATGTAACATTAGTAAAGATCCGCACAAAATTAGCAAATTTGGGGGTAACATAGATGTTGCACAAAACCGAACGTATGAGGCACCTGTGATGTTCAAACTCTGTCGTAATTGTACTCATGAGAATAGCTTGCTAACCATTACACCACCTCGAGAGAACAAATGTTTATGCGGGTACCACCAAAAATATTAAGAGTAAAATGATCCATAATGAATAAGTTGAGAACCACTGATATTGGGAATAAATGATTTACAACATCTCTGTGATAATTTTCCTTGGTTTTGTCTCTCATACATTTTACAATTGCAATTCGTAACCATTTTGTATCCAATCAGTTGCTGATATGTGAAAAAACGTGTGAACTTTTGGCTTTATATTTTATATATAACGGTATATATTTATATAAAAATAAAATAAAGAAAGAAAGATTGTTCTACCTCTTTAAATTGGCACGTTTTTTAAACAATTGCCATTAATTCAATACGAATTTTGGTGAACTGGTTTTTACGCATTTTTTTTTATTTATTGCTGAGTATTTGTCCATTCAGGAAAGTAATTGTATTTTTTGTTGGTTTATATTTTTCCTAGCCATTGTATTGCATAAAACAATAGAAAATATTATTTCGAAGCAGAAGTGATTGTTTTATTTCCAGTTTTATGCTTTGTTGCATTTTTTATAAAACATCAATATATATATGTAGACTGCGTTGGCAAAACTATGTTTGCATGGAATTTTTTAGAAAGGGTTTCAGTAATACACCATTTTTTGTAGTCTGATCTGATCTCAAACGTTCCGGATTAAAAAACATATATTTACAGAACGTTTTGCGTAAGTACTAATCTAACTTTATGAGAAATTGATGAATGGTAATAACTCAAATTGTAATTTTAATGTTTTACAATGCTAATGAATATCTTCTTTAAAGCAAATCGTAATATTCAAACTTACATCATATTAATTTTAAACGCATTTCAACCAGAGAAAAGTACAGAAGATGCATTTTATACAATTCCTATAATTTTGAAATTGTCCGTCAGTATTGGACAGAAAACTCAAGAGTAGTAAAGACAACCGCTGGATAATAAAAGCATTGTGCATAATTGTGGCTGTTCTAGAATATATATGTCACAAAATTTTCCGTTAATGTATTTTATATTTAAGCAGATTAACGTGGCATTTGCATTAACATACATGTCACTTCCAGGGCATACTAATTTTGTCATCCATTGTATTAGTCCCCCTTGACTTCAGTCTGTCCTGTGAGTATCAGATTTTCCAAGCCCACTTTCCTCTTTATGTGTCCTAGTTAGCTGTCTCTTCGTGACGATAAGAATAAATAACACGTTTGCTTTTATTTTCTCCAAAATTTCGTTACTGCTCGCATATTCTCTGTACGAAATCCTCAGCATCTTTCTGTAAAACCAATATTCTGTTGATTCATATCTCTTTAACTTTAAGGAAATTGTTCAGTATCCCCAATCATAGATGAGGATAGATATCGCTTAACAGTTCACTATTCTTTTCTAATTAATTTTGCTTAGAAAAATAAGTTTCTGAAGGCAGTCATTTTCCTTTACTTAACTGCTTATACGCTTTTATTTGTTTCTAAAGAAGATTTTTTTCTATTTCTGAATACATTGATTGTTTGTTTTTTTTGTTATTTTTTGGAATGCATCTTTGTCTATTGCAATGAGTTTTCGGGTTTTAGTTTTGCACTATATGTCAGCAGTTAAAAAAAAATCCTATATATTTTAATTGTTTCTCTTGTGTGTGTTTTTAGCATCTCCGATTTGTAATTTGGGTTTTGGCTTCATGCACTCTCTCATCTTGCTGTTGGTGACAATCTTTTCTTCTCGCTTTCCTATGATTACCTTCTGTATGAGACCTTATTTTTTATGCATCCACTATGAAGACATTCATCTGCATATATCTTGTAAAAAAACTTCACCATCAATAATGGATACTAGCAGGTTGCTAATTCCCTGAGAATGGCATCATTAACTAAGGTGAATGTTGGTTGTATATGTCCGGTAAGAGAGATACTTGTTTTATGCTACATAAGTTTTGTATATTTACTGAAAAAATTTCTATCCATTCCCTCGGTTCTCCTTCTTCTAATACTAGCAGTATAGCCCGGCGTTTCTCGAGTTTAATGAAAGATTTAACACTAATCCTTGGTCCTGGATCTCAGACATTTTTGACGTTGGCACGAAAGACTAAAAAAATCCAATGTTGTTTCTAGATAAATTAATGAATGGAAGTCAGATTTTGATATCTTGTATCTAGTTCAAATAATTTTCCGTCGCAAACTGAATTTTTGGCTAATTATGTCTCCTGATTAAATGATATCATAGCTTAGACTAAGAATTACAATTATACCTACTTAGAGCAAAACCCGAAGCAAAAACCAAAATAAGAGGCCCGAAAACCTGATTTTGATCAGACCCGAAAGGATATCGGAGTATGTTTTGGGGATTGCCTCTTTGTACATAAGAATGGACTCGCCTGATGTGTACATATTATTCTGCCTATACAGAGAACGGCAGTATTTTTAAAGAGTAGTTGTAAAGCAGTTTCTTAGTTGGTCAGTTAGTTGGTGAAGAGTTAGTTGGAGTTGGTTGGATATCGACTAATTACCCGGATAAATTATTACACTGCCTGACTGTATATATTGATTTCTAGTAAAATTATTCCTGGATTGCTAACACGTGTTCCAGTTTGTATATTTTGTCCAATATAACTTACATTTTCTATTTCCATATCTGTTTTTTTTATTTATTATTTTTTGTGGTTTCTCACTCCGAATCCACGACAGTATGGCTTTCCAATATCAGAGTCAAATAAGCCATCCATTCATAAACTAACTTAAGTAAATCTATGAAAACTTATCGTACTCATCGGGAGAAAAACTTGAGAAAATGAGCCAAATTGATGTCTGAATATCGGTTTTTGGTCAGATTCGAAAGAATATCGGGGTATCGATTTCGATATCGGGGAAAATGAGTCGTCTGAGATCAACTACTGTTTGAAACTAAAAACTATGATTTTACTAAGTTAGAACATATTCTGCAGTAAGAACCACGATAAAATGGCTGAAATCATGATCTTGATCAGACCTGATCTGATATTGGGGAATCGATTTCCGATACCTTGGAAAAATTGGAAAAAAATAAATAGCGCATGACCTAACCGAAAGCCTAAAAAAATATTAGTGTAAAGTTTGGTGAGAATTGGATAAAAGTTTTAAATTTGTAGGAAGCACATAAAACAGACAGACTGATACACACACACACACACACACACACACACACACACACACACACACACACACACACACACACACACACATCTTGTCTTTTATGTATAAAGATACTACCTGAAAAGAGAGAAAATGACTGTTGATTAATTTCACCCATCTTTTAACAATTTTGTTTCCACGGGTTATTAGAATTAACTCTCTTGGAAAATACTTTTCATTTCAACAAAATCAGTTACCTTAATAAAATATTCATACTAATTGCGAGAGAAAATTCCAGGTCATCCTAATAGCCATTCATGTTTAAACGGTAATAAAACATTAAGTTGGCAGCGGTAATGTAAAACCATTCAGTATACCTTTATTCTTCGTTCTGTCAATGGGGATCAGATAAGAAATTCGTTGTGTCTTACATAATCCTATCAGGTTTATCTTTTGAATAAACGAACAGAATATTTGCAAGATGTAACGGTTTGTTAGAAATTACAGTTGCCTGCCAGATAAGACAGTTGTTTATTTCACAGATACGTAAATAAAAAGATATAAATGCGGTTACCTTTCGACAGTAAATTCGTCCAAATTTCCTTTTGTATTAATGTTTCGTGTTTTCTATCTCCCAGGCTATTCATTTTATATTCACACGAACTAACCCTGCGATTTTACGAGCACGTTCTGTTCGGTGAATGACTTAAAATTAGAATGTAGTCCAGGTAATCATTTGTGCCGTTTAAGAACAAAAACAAGATTTTCGTCAGCTGGATGGAATGGAAGAAGAGGTCATTATCCGAGAAAAGTCCTTATTCTCTATGCTCATCTCTCAATAACATGGTTTCCATATCCAAAAGATTCAATATCCAGGGAATAAAAACAGGCATATGTGCAAATGTATGTAATAAATTACTATTGGTCTTAAGTAATGTGATTTCACTACCCAAATTTTACCTAACTCGTAGTTGACATACTTCCATTGATATTCAGCAAACAAATGTATCGCCAACTTCTAAAAAACCCTCAGATCGAGAAATGCCCGAATTAATCAAAATTGTAATACAATTCTGGAATAAAACAGATTTGTGTTGTACTGCCAACATAGTTTATTTATATTTAAAGCGTATACTCATCAATTAAAAGTTGACTGAACAGAATACCATCGATAAGTTAATTATTAAAAGACATCTTGAAAAATGCCTTATTAATAAGCATATATAAATACTCGAAGACACAGACAGAAATATGGCTTGAACATTACATTCAAGAATAAAAAAAATTATAACGGGTTTGTGTCACACATAGTGCCTTCATATTCAAATTCGAAAGCTGTGAACGCAATGCAAAATATTTTAAATAGCAGGACGTATATATATATATATATATATATATATATATATATATTAAAAAGGATTAGTTCAAAGATGTTGAATGGCCATTTCGATATGAAGATCCCCACGGGAGACAGCACATCACCTCAGCAACAGAAAAATCCTTTCAGAAACTGGAGAAAAATTAGTCTGACTGACGCCAATTCGGTTGGGTTTCAGTCCTGGGTTAGGAAGCGACATGAGCTGATGAGCTGTAATAGAGTGAAACATATCTGTCTGCGGATGACTATAGTATTTACGCTCTCACACCCTGATTGAGCACTCTGGAAGAGTATTAGACTTTGTATACAGTAGCTACTTCGGCATTTTCGCACAGCTCATTCGATAATGAATTGGAGCACTCAAGCTATTGGGCGTGTTTATACGCGCTAAAAAGCCTGCCTTCTACACTGGACGCTCGTGGTCGAGGGGTAGAATCGCTGACAGACACCAATGCGGCCGGGTTTCAATCCTGAGTTAGGAAGCGACCGGAGTCTAATCCGTACTGATGAGCTCTAATGCAGCGAAACAGATCTGTCTGCGGATGACTATAGCTTATATACATATATATATATAGTAAACTTCATACTTACAGGCATACCAGTGATGAAAAATAAAAGTTAGAAACACAAGACTGATCAACCGGTTTCAATCCCGTTTTTCATTATGGTTCACCTGGGATTTTTTTTAAATTCATCAATATTAAAATATTAAAATGCAGATAAATTTGACAAGCCTCCTCCCCAAAAAATTGGAGGCGGCTGGGCCGGCACTTAATGTTAATAATGTAGAATCCTAACAAATATTCTCTCTGCTTACAGAGAGATGGGGTACTAAGATTAATGTATAGAGACTCCAACGCGTGTAAGTGAAACGTGGTGTGTGAATCAGACAGTCGACTAAACTGGTCTACAATAAAATCGGTTACACATTTTTTTCTACTTATCAGATGTTCAGTTATTGCTTACCCGGAAGTGTTTACAAGTTGACCCAGGCGAGTATCTATTTTGAGGATTATAATGGCACATGTTGTTATATATCGACAAACAACAAACACGCATATATATAAAAATATAAGTTGTATTTTTATTAATGACGATGAACCGTGTAGCATAGGGGACAGAGAATTAAGAGAGCGCGCTTCTAAGGGTTGACGGGAGTGTCTCTCTTCACCGGCCGATCTCTGTCGCTCCTCTACTGCTACTGTCTGGTCTGGTCTGTCTGTCTGGTGAAATCCGTGCGCCGAGGTCTTTTTATAATCTCCAAACCGGGACTTCCGGATTTTGCCTCGCCCACGCACGCCCACGTAATTCTCAGAGACACCTGTTCTGTTTGCTTCTGTAGCCATTTCCGCTACTGCCGGAAATAAGGTCAAACAAACATCCGTTCCTTTCAACGACCGGAAACACCCCCGCTTGCATCAGCCTTTCTCGGGTGGGGCCAGATTGTTATATTACAATGTTATTTAATTCTGCTTTACAAACGTTGTGACGTCCTTCCTATGTAGTCATTAACACAACTACAAACAAATTTATAAACAACAACAAAAATATTACGTTGAGGAAGTATGTCCATTCCAATTTCTTAAATTGGATGCTCGTCCGGGTCAACTAGTAAACACTTCTGGGTCAGTAATATCTGTACATCTCATTAGTACCAGAAATTATGTAACCGACTTTACTGTAGAATAGTTCACTGTGCTGTCACACGCCATGTTTCAATTACAGGCGTTAGAGTCTCTATATATTAAACTTTGGAACCCATCTCTCTGTAAGCAGAGAGAATGATTGTTAGAACTCTACATCATTATCATCTAATGCCTGCCCCTCCGAATCCGGATTTTTTATTTTCTATTTTTTTGGCCTTGTCAAATTCATCTTCAGTGTTAATATTTTAACATTGAGGAATCAAAAATCCCAGTTGAACCCTGATGAAAAACAGGTTTAAAACTGGTTGGTCGTTCTTTTGTTTCTTATTTTATATTTGTCATTACTTGTAAGCGTGTAAGTATGATGTTTACCTTCTTTCGTGCAGTTATATAATGTTTGTATTTAAAATAATTTGTTTATATATATATATATATATATATATATATATATATATATATATATATATTGCATAATTTATATAATTATGCATATATATATATATATATATATATATATATATATATATATAATTTTGCCCAAGATGGAATTGACACTATTAAGCTGGTTTACAGTGAGAGAAAAGACAGTGTGCAGTGGATATTGAGAAAAGGATAAAAGATGAACTGTATTCAGGAAAATAGAATCGGTGATTGAGGGTGTATTTAAATCTTTAGAGATTGTATTTACCAGGGAAGCAAAAAAATTGAAGGAAATTTTACAGGAAGAAAATCCGAAGAAATTATTTTGCAATACAAATGGCAGTTACATTTTAATATTTCAACGGGAATGGTTAAGCCAATATATTAGCATGTCTAATTTAATCAATTCCGGGCACGAGGGAATAAAATAACTCATCAGAGCAGTTGCTATAAAATTATTTGTAAAAAAGCGAATGAAATCTACGTCACGTCAGTGAGAAATTGAATTGATGACGTGATGCCATGTCGGGATCTATTACATTATAGATCTTTCGATTTTGTTAAGAATCTCAACATGACTATCATGAGAACACGACCAGCTCGCAACAGTATTCCATGCATGGACAAATGTGCAAAAAAGACACTGACCTGAAAATTTCCCGGGAACGCGTAGATGCAGCTATTGATTTGACGCATTCGTTCCTCTTCAATTCAGTTGAAAAAATAAAGCCAAGGAGGAGCAGTGTTTTGCTTTACTGGAAACTAGCATCGTTCATGCTGGTGACAGAAAGTTTGTCTCTTGTGGTTAAAAAAGAGAAGTTTTTCTTTGTATTCATTAAAATCTACAAGCCATTTCCACTCTCAGTTAACCACTGATTATAGGGTTTTTTTTTCGAGACCAGTATTCAGGTTTACTTTTTCTGTTGAGACGGGAGTAAATGGTAGTATCATAAGAATAAATGCCTACTTGGCAACTGACGATATCTGGAACATAATTGATGAATGTAACAGCGTAAGGTATGTGATTGAGCTTTAGGGGACACTTGCTTCTGTCTGAAAGTATCTGGAAGCGTGCCAATTTAAGTCCATATTTATATCATATATTTACGCTTTTATAGGAACGATTGGATTAAATCAAACAATCATTCTGGAATATCTTAATCATGATGCTTGCGTAGAAGTTCAGCATACCAAACACAGTCAAATGACTGCGTGGTACCTAGAGCTATTGATCAAGCTTTGCCATTCTTATCAAGAACATATTCAGTGGTGTCTGTCAGGATATCAGCGTTAGACTTAATATAAAGCGAAAGTCATTTTGTACGTTAGAGTATGTTGTGATAGGTGAGATGCTGAAGGAGTTAAACATTGATTGAATAATTGAATATTTTGAAGAAAAGCCATAAAGAGAAATCAGGGCGGTGCAAAAGTATTTGCCGGTTTGTAAAAGTGGCATTTTAAATTAATGTAATGTATTTTACGCATATTGTGATTACGTTAACATATCACCATGATTAATTTATAAATTTTCTTTCAGATTATTAAAGCATCATTCATATTTTCTGCAATATTCTCACCCATTTTCTCCAGAGAACCTGCGACAAAGTGTTTCTTGTTGCGAATCTTTGCTTTCAAGACATCTTCAGACACTATTTTTGGGTAGGCTTGTCACAGATGATGAGAAGTGTCATCTTGCCCCATCCTACATATTCTCCTGATCTAGCTCCTTCGGATTATCACTTATTTCGAGGATTGCAAAAGCATTTACATTGCCTTAGGTTAACATCACGAGAAGAGATTGAACATGATTTAGATTCATATTTCTCATCAAACCCTAAAGAATTTTACAAGCGAGGAGTTTATAAGCTCATTGACAGATGGAATGAAGTTATAGATAGCAAAGGTCGTTATTGTTGTGAATAAAGATTTTCAAAAACACACAGTTTTTAATTTCCAAGATGAAATTTTAAATCGGCAAAAACTTTGGCACCAACCTGATATATAAGTTAAAGGGGTGGGAATGTTACACATATTTAATAAAAACAATATCTAGAGAAGAATATATCTAACAAGCTGGAAAGTAGGGAGCAAAGAGGCAATAGTTGTAGAGTTTTGAAAGGATTGGAAACAACTCAGGTGTACATTTCTTTAGGACGGTAACTGGAATATATTCACCCTTGCTTTCTTTATGGGAGTCTAATTTAGAAATGATGTTCAAATCCGTAGACGAGTTTATGCAAACATCAATCAATAAATCCTCTGTTTTAGAGGTAAATCCGGTGTAGTACGAGTCAAGTATTTCGGAACAAACCATTCAACTGTTATTGATGTAGATGTCATCATTTCCAGTTGATTGATCAGAAAAGAGATGATTTTCTATTGTTCAGCAGACACTTGCAGAGTTGCTAGTAATCGCTAGAACCGAACATGAGAAATGCTATATGTCGCTTAGTTCTATCAAAAAACACTAACTTTTATACATTTGCGACAAACTTGCACTCATTACGAGCAGAGAAAAAGGAAACGGTATTGTTATCAGACGTGTCACTCAAATACAGCCAGAAAAGGTCTTTTTGTGGGCAATAACAGCTGAACGGAGAAGATGAATGAGACTTTACTTGGAACATCCTTTCTGGAATGAATATATCAATGCCGGCTTTTACACAAGAAGAGTCCTCAGAGTCGAATTTTTGAACTAGATAATTAAAAACTACTTCCAAGAGACGTTACGAATGACATCACGGAATGAGTCAAAATCCCCAAGTTGAAAGCAGAAATATATTATGTTCTTGGCTGTAAGGGGAACTTAAAAATATGCTTACAGAACACACGGCGTGATAAGATTTGCTAAGAGTACAGAACTACATAGCACGACATTAAATGGGAATATAGGTTATGAAGAGCTCTAGAAGAGAATTCTGTCCTTCGGGGTTATCGCGGAAATGCATGGGAAAATCTACAATTTGTGCGAGAATACGCATGATTGATGTTCAAGATTTGGATGACAATATCTTCAGTGATAGAGAGTTTAAAACACCTGGCATGATGATCATAAAAATCATTGAATACAAATATATTTTCTTACTGACTTTTCAGGCAACCTACATTCTGATTTTGACAGACTCTATCAGAAATACTATTTAGAACGCAACAGTCATGAGAGGAAAATCAGCGTTAGAGAATGATGAGATAGCTGAATAAGTTCATCAGAAACAGTGAAGGACACATGTACAAATGGTCTGAAAATTCAAGAGAGTCCTCTAGCCAGCAAGAAAATTTTGCGAACATAAAATCATAGGTTATGCATATGGATATTTCAGACTTTCCTAAAATAAGGAAGGTAGTCAAGAATCTAGAAATCAGCAAAGGGAATTAAAGAGATGAGTTTAATTTTAGAGAGAGATAGTTTCCTGGAAACTTTTTAAAGAGGAACAATTCCATACTACAGAAGTTGGCAAGAATAATGTTATGAGGGAACACACCTATTCCTCATATAAAGGACTCTCCCTCCTATAATAATAAGAGTTAAAGGGCAGTTCATGGGAGTTCATTAGACGTCTATTAAAGTTCAGTAGAACTACTAGGCGGTTGATATTTGTTGGCAGTTAGCCGAATAATAAGGAGTCAGCTTTCAATAGAAGATTACCAAGTTCCTAAATTTTGAGGCCGTTAAGTCGATTAGCAATCAACATAGCACGATTATAACTTTCAGTGCGAAAGCTACTCCACAACAAACAACAAGAATGCTGGAGAAATAAAGGTTAGGGGTTTATGTGCTTTAAGTGGATAGTTACATCGACATATAACAAATAACTCCACCAATATTAAGGCAAGAGAAGAATAAATGGAACAAGAAACTTCTTCTTAAACATGTAAAAAAAAACTGTCACCGCTGTGTATTTATTTGAAAGACTACTTCAGTGGATCAGTAGACGCAAACAAAGAAGGTACTTTTTTACATGCATAAACGGAATCATCATGCAACCTGCGTTCCGATTTTGCTAGACTATTTATATATACTGTGGAGTGTTGAGTGATAGCTTTGTAGTATTACAGTTTATTTGGGCGGGCGATATTGGCTGTTTCATATTATTTTATGGGCTAAAGAATAAAAATGATTACAGATCCGTGGTTATTTTACATATTAACATTTTCTTTATTATTGATTGTTTAAAGTTGATGGTAATTATCACGTTTACTGATTGGTTATGTTAAATGATTTACATACGAAAATGAGAGAATACAAAGAGAAGAAAGATGTAATTCGTGCTATAACCTACTCGCAATTTCTAATAAAGTGAATAATCAAGTAACTCTAGGTTTGTTCCCTTCTTTTTCGACTTCAGTTTTTTAATCTAGTATATATATATATATATATATATATATATATATATATATATAGCAGTCACAATAAATTCATTTTGATGCTATAGAAACAGTCACGCTTTTGAAACATAGATATTTTGCACATAGAGAATCGAAATCACTAAAAAGCCTTTAGGTATTTTTTTTTTGTTGCCTAAAGTAGCAGCTACCTAAATCGGATGCCATAGTATACTCACTCTTTAACCCAGAGATGATTCCATAGTTGTTGTTTTTGTTTTTTTACTACTTTTTTAACCAAAGACATTAATGCAAACTGAACAAAACAGATTGAACGGAATTGGAACTGGGCTGCTCACCTTTAATTTTCCCGTCGATAAACAGTAACACTATTTGCATTTACTGTTTAACTCTCTGCTTCTTCACAGATATATATATATATATATATATATATATATATATGTATATATAAATCTCCTATCTCTAATGCTGTCTGTCTATATCTTACTCATTCATACAAACTTGCATATATTTATATATATATAGAGAGAGAGAGAGAGAGAAAGAGATAGTGAGAGAGAGGTAGAGAAAGAAAGAGAGAGAGATCGGTAGATTAATGACAAATATATTGTCTTGTTAAGCAACTCAATAAGACGATACGCATTTTATAACATTGTGTAATTTGCACGTGTTTTTTAGCAGTTTTGTATATACTTTGGATCTAAGAAGTTAGTTTTGAATTCTTAAAATATCTGTTCCTGATATATGCTCTTCTTGAACAACAAACGTACAGACATAAATTCCTTAAACCCATTTTTTTTATTACGAAAACTTAAATGTGTGCAGCCAATAAACCTTAGAATAAATGACTGTTAACAATATTTTCGGAATTCACCCGATGACAATACCATCAGACATCAAACCGTGGAATATTATTAAAGGCCAAATCATGCAGATAGAGCCATGAAAAGAATTTACTCATAGTATCCATTCCAGAACGAGAAAGTTTGTATAAGTGTAAAATATCAGAAAAAAAAAATCTATATTTTTAATCATGTCACCCCAAGCAAGGCATTCCACTGCCACTATAGCGCAGGGGTTTACATAGAACGACTGGGTATAGGAAATGTCAGAAGGAGGGTGATAGACTACTGAGGACGTACATAAGGAGAGAGTTGGAGAGAGTGGGTGTGAGTTAGTGTGTTAGGAGGTGTCTATTGACCCTACATTTAAACTCCTGGAGGTTGCAGCCGTCGGGGAAGCAAGCATACGGTAGGGAATTCCACAGGCTGGAAGTGCGAGAAGAGAAGCTGTTGGAGTAGAAATTGCTGTTACATTTCATCGATTTCACTGTAAAAGGGTGGGACCTAGTTGCCAATCAAGTATCTCGTGCAAATTCACATCTAGGGGTCAACAGTGATTTAAGTTCGTGAGAGCAGAAACCATGAAAGTATTTATAGAAGAGGCACAGGGAAGCCACGTCACGCCGGTGAGAGAGAGACTGTAGGCTGTCAGCCAGGTCGCTATCAATCATATGACAGATTCTTCGCTGTATTTTGTCAAGAACCCCGAGGAGAATAGAAGGGGCACCCGACCAGATGTGGCAGCAGTGCTCAATTGCATATATTTCTGTGATGAGGTAGTATTTACAGTGTTTACATTATTCGGACTATTGTCTTTGTCTTTTTTACCATTTCTACGACGATTTGACACTGGCCTTCTTCAGGTGCTAGGATTTTCGAAACCTTTATTAAAATCACTGGGGTATAGTAACTCCATACCTTGCCTAATGATTCTTCTGAGAATCATGAGTTATCTCCCTCTAACTCACAACTCATTTGGTCAAGTCAAAGGAACTAACAAGTATCTATGTCCACTTGGTCATTATATGTTATAAGCAATTGACAAACATCAATCACAAACTTATCAATAATGGTTTTTCTAACTATCTAGATGACAATGAATTTGACAGATATTCCTTAGACCTAACAAGGCACACACCCAGAAAATTATCCTCAGTTAACCTCTTTTACAGAGTGCAAATGCACAGACAATGCAGCATGGATGAATAGGCCCTTAACTCTATAATAAAACATGTGTTCCTAAGTGATTCCAACAAAACCTTAAAAAGCATTATGTACTATAGTGAATTCAAAACATCTTACCTGGTAATGAGCAACAACGCTTCTCCTGCTGATGCGGGGGTTGATAGGAGAAATGTTGTGTTTGAATTCAAGTGTCCTTTTGTAGAATACACTTCTAATCCACGTACATGCATTGGATGTACGACCACCCGGCTCTCTCAGTTATTAATTATGCATTTGAATGATTCTAGTGCCATTACCCATCTCATGTCACATACATATTCCCTTATACATTCTGACATTCGTAAAATCCTTATGGACAATAATAAATTTCTTTTTCCACCTGAAACCATCCTGCATATATACAAGTCAACCATCCGTCCGTGCATGGAGTACTGCTGCCATTTATGGTCAGGTGCACCTGCCGTTCTCCTCAGTGTTCTTGAGAAGCTCCAAAGGAGAGTTTGTAATGTGATAGGTACTGATCTGGCGACTCGACTGCAGCTACTTCCCCATCGTCGAAATGTGGCTTCCCTCTGTCTCTTCTATAAATACTTTCATGGCTTCTGCTCGGATGAGCTTAAGTCACTGATGCCTCCTCAACAGGTGTTTACCCGTGCAATCAGACTGGCAACTGGGTCCCACCCATTCACAGTCAGGTTAGCCGAATGCAGACGACAATTCTACTCCTGCAGCTTCCTCTCTCGCACTGTGGAACTCGCTCCCGTATTCTTGCTTTCCTGACGGATACAACCTCCAGAAATTTAAATGCAAAGTTAATACTCATCTACTAACCACTGGACTCTAGCTCTCTCCCCTCCCCTGTATAACCTTCCCTTTCTCTCCACCTATGTATCTGTCATCGCACCTGCTTTCTCAGCTTTCTATTGTTCCTTTCTAACCAGTTTGTACTCCTCACTCTTTTCTAATTAATCTTTTTTACATTTATGTAACCACCTACACATCAGTGGCGTTTCCGCCTTGCTCGGGTGAAATGATTAAAAACACACACACACACACACACACACACACACAGATATTAGACGCCTTAAAATTTTAGAGGCACTACATATTTGAAGCAAGAGAACTCTTATCAATCTCATTGCTTACCAAATTTCCGAACACATCCTGCAATGTGTACTGCATATTACTACGTAATTAGATAATTCACATAATTACATCCCTTGAATTCTTAAAAGTTTTATAACGTATTTTTTTTATTTTTTGCAACTCTATATATTTCACGTAATCAGTTAATTCACGCCTCTACGTGATCACATAATTTCACGAATGCACGTGATCACTTTATCATTTCTCTTGAATTTTTAAAAATTTCTTAATGTTTATTCAGGTCTGCAAAATGTAGCAACACGATTCCGCTGCAAGGCAATTGTTGATGGTTAAAAGATTGTAAATAACGTGTCCCTGGTGATGAACGATGACGTTCAAAAGTATTCAGTTAACTTACGGAAAATATGTATATCAATAAAATCTTAAAATAACAAGCCTCATTAGAAAATATGAGACTATACAAAAGAAATTCAGCAAGACTATGTTGTCTTTAACATTTAACACAATGTGTTTAAAAGAAAGGATGCTGCATAAATACACGTATATATATATATATATATATATATATATATACTCCCTTTTGCACATTAATTGAATTAGCTACTTTGGTTTACTTTCTTTCACTATACGGTCAGTTTTAGAAAACTGTAATGTAATCAATTTCTCTAATGTTCTTAGATTACATCATTTTCAGTGTTTTCAAGAAATGCAAATCTTTTTTGGAGAATATAATCGAATTTTTTTGGCTTAAAATAATACAGCAAATCAGTGATGGCTCCAAATTTCATCACACCCAGACACTATTGTCTCGACTGCCCTACGGCTATTTTCTGCCATGAATGTTATTTAAATAATTTTTTTACAATTGTAAAGCTACACGAAGACACTGACAAGCGTTACAGAGAAAAGCCGATATTGTTAGCGTCAGCAATTTATCAGCCAATCGTGTCATCAAGGCGGAGAAACAAACGGGATCCATCTATTGAAAACATGAAGAAAATTGTGGTCGGAAGAGAAAAACAACACTAAGAGGCAACATATAAGTGGTCATGGAAATTTTAGAATATAATAGGAAGATATTCATTTTATTTCATTTAATATATATATATATATATATATATATATATATATATATATATATATAAAGAGAGAGAAAGAGAGTACAAAGAATTTGCCAATTTCAATGACAAGATTCATGGCGACTTCTAAGTTCCATGAAAACTGCGATTGGTAGACACATCTTAATTATGTCTTCAAGAAACCTTGAATTCAGTAAGAACGTGCTCAGTGAAAGTGACAAATGCTTTGCAATAAATATATCAACGTTCTATTATCACCCCGATATCGAGCAATTTCCGATAAATATCATGCTTGCCAAAATTCTTGTTATCGTTAAAACAGCTGAAAAAACAATATATTTTCACTAATAATTATATTAAAATTTTATGTATGTTTTTAAATGGGAGTTATGTCCCTTAGATATTTTGGAATCTCCATGACCAGAACATTATCGTGTCTCCAGCAAAAATGATTAATGTGTGGGTTTTCGAGTTTTTCTTGAATGTGTAATCTCACTGTGTTTTAGTTATTGTCAGATTGATGATCAGTGGTTAAAAGTGTCGTTGAGAGAGCGATGCCTGATAGTTCTTCATCGAAGCTTGGGAACTGGCGCTACCGAATACACGGATAAATGTATAACATTACAGATGTCATCTCACCGCAGTAGTAACTAAAATATATAGCATACGTAATTTAAAGAGAAAATAATGGCATAGCCAAAATGTTGGCATTCCAGAGCAATTTAAACAAAGAAAATCTCAATCAATACAGTTGAGATCGGCTACAGGTATTGAACTTGAGAAACGTCATTCAGTCAGTTAATTGCCATACGTTATACACGCTTGGGCGATCATGTCTCGAAAGAGACATGACTGACTGGGCAGAAGATTATCCCGCAGTAGGTTGCCATTGCTTTCTGCGGTAGACTGGTTGCCGATCAAGGCTATAGAACCCAATCTGTCCAGATATTTAACACATAACTGGAAGGAAGAGACGGATTAATACCTTTCCCAAGTGTATTTGCGCGTAAGTGAATACAATGGATTCAAATGGAATTCGAACACGGATCCCCGGTTTCTCGTTCCGAGCCGATATCCACTGTACCACACCGCGCATAAGAATTTGAGACAGAAATATATAAAAAATTTCAAAAGAAAACAGTCCTGTCTACTCACTGAATATCAAATTCTTTCTTAAAGGGAAACGACTAATGATACTATAGTATAGTTGAATGTTAGAAGTGGCCAGTATAGTTTAGATGTAGTTCTATTAATAATTGAATATAAGCCAGGTTTGTATGAAATGTACCATCATTTTTATTTTGTTGCTGCCTTCGAAATTTTTCATGTTTTTGATTTATCTGATTTTATGTGTGTCCGGTGTAAGGTAGTATTGCAGGCGTGTGTGAAGTTATAATTTGTTCTTGTATTCTAGTGTTAAGATTATCTCTTGAAATAATTCTTAGTTTTCTGTATATTCTATTTGTGCGAATATTATTTCAGTCCGTCTTTTTTGAATGAGGGTTAATGGTTGAACTGACGGCTATAAAGTGAGGCTCCACACGCACGGAAGTGTGTGTAGGCTGTGTTTCCCTTACGAGCGAGAAACAGGGAAGAGAACTATGCACGAGCTCTTTCCTTCTTAACGCCTAGGAGTTTCTGCTTTGATTATAGCTGAAGTATTAGTGATTATTTGCCTTTCGCAAGACGTCACTTGACCAAGTAAGCGATGTCCAGGTTATAGGTGAGAAGGAAACAAATATTTGCAGAGAGAAAAAGAGAGAGAGTTTCACTCTCATTCTATTCATTAAAAGGAAAGTGTATATTATAATACGTATTATTACTAATGATCACATTACATATACTGATATCTTAATAGCAGCATTAGTTATTCCTAGTGTGGAAATTTTCTGTCTGTCTATGATCGTAAATGTCACAGCGTGCTTGGCTTGACGTGGTAAGTGCAGATTTGATTCCCCTCCCCCAAGACACATACACACGCTCGCACATACACAGAAATGCACTCAAACATCACATTCTACTTACACTTATCCACATTTTAATTCATGTTAATATTCAGGAAATTCAAAATATGTTTGGATCAAAGATAACTACACTACAAATGCAAAACCCCAACATATTTCCGTGAGTATTTGATGTAATACGTAAGATACAAACTATGATATTTTGATAAAATCATATTAATTTGTTTTTTAAAGTTTATCAATTTATTATTGCAGGCTATTTAAAGGCTGACACTATTTTTATATTGTAATATATTTCGGAAATAATAAAGTTTTTTATACAAGTTCTAGTAATTGCCCTATAGATGGTGGAGAAGAAATTAGAGTATAATAAATAGGTAGTAAAATAGTAAGACTGCTTGATACTTAGTAGAGCTTTAGATATATTGAGACAAACTCTCTCAATTCCACCCCACTAAACTGACTGGATTTTGTAACAATTGTGTTGTTTTAAATTGCTATACATAACGATTCCTAAAATATTTTTTCATTACTGATGAGATGCCGAAATACAACGGTTTTTTTTTATTGCAGTCAAATATGATTTTATCTTAAACGCCTTTAATAATTATATATACATATGTACGCTTTTAGGTCCTGTCGCTGTCTTTTGTATATTCGTAAATTCCTCCAAAAATATTTCATTTTTTAAACTTATCCCAAACTTGCCCACTCTTTGTATGTCTCAAGAGTTTGTCGTTTGCCTTCTGTCAATCAGTTTTGCGATAGGTAGCCTTTAAAGAAGTGTTGCCCGAAATGCTCTTAAGGTTAAGTGAAAAAAAAAATAACTACTTGCCTATTCAAAATATTATCTGTGTTTTGTGTTATCAAATGCTTATATATATATATATATATATATATATATATATATATATATATATATATATATATATTTCATTTTAGGTTCCTTGTGAAAAATAATGATTTGTAGACTTGGTGTTTAGTGTTATAATGCTGAGGATGTTCTGATAAAATGAGATTATGCCAGGATTCTCGCAGTGAACCAAACGCTGGCAAAACCGATGCGTCCAATAATGATTGCTATTTTGTTTCATGCTATCTGCATTTTAATATCTTTTCTGACAGAATTATAGACTTGGTTGCAAGAGTAATTCTCTAAAAGCTCCCTCCACTTGGAGTCACAATTTGATAGTATTCATTGATAAAGGTGATTTGTATTCATAGAAATAATATTGCCAGGCGGCCAATATAAACACTTGACCATTGCCAAAATTGGAAAACCTCAGCGTTGTGTCTTTCTTTCTGTCGCTCTTGTTTTATTTATTAATCTATTTATTTATTAATTTATAATTTTGTTTTTGCGAAATTTAACACTTCACTTCCTTAACTGTTATTTCATTTCTTTCTACTTCAGATGAAAATGTACTTTGCGATGCAGATCGAAACAAGAAATCAGAGTTTTGAAGTCGTTGCATTCACTTATGAGCAGATACCCATTGATAAATATTAATCCGTCGCTTCTTTTTTATTTTTATTTTTTTAATCATCTCACCCCAAGCAAGGCATTCCACTGCCACTATTGCGCATGGGGAAGGAAAAGAGAAGGAGTGGTTAGACATAGGGAATGTCAGGATTAAGGTGACAGATGAGTAAGGATAGCGAGGATGAGCTTTGGGCAGATGGGAAGAGTGTTTGATAGAATGGGAGCAGTTAGTGAGTTAGGAGGTGTCTATTGACCTTACATTTAAACTCCTGGAGATTGTAGCAGTCGGGGAAGCAATCGTTTGGAAGAGAATTCCACAGTCGGGAAGTGCGAGGAAAGAAACTGTTGGAGTAGAAGTTAAGGCTGCATTTTATCGGTTTCACTGTAAAAGGGTGGGATCTAGTTGCTAATCTAGTATCTCGTTCAAATTCGCATTTAGAGTGCACTAGTGATCTAAGTTCATCAGAGCAGAAGCCGTGAAAGTATTTATAGAAGAGACACAGGGAAGCTACGTCGCACCGGTGGGAGAGAGACTGCAGGCGGGACTGCCAAGTCGGTATCTATCACATTACAGACCCTCCTCAGAACCTTATCGAGAAGCCTGAGGAGAACAGCAGGGGCACCCGACTAGATATGGCAGCAGTGTTCAATGTACGGCCGGATGGTAGATTTATAAATGTGCAGGATAGATTCAGACGGAAAAAACTTCCGGGTCCTACACAGAGAACCGACTTTCATAGCAGCGGATTTAGCAATGGATTCTATGTAGTCATTCCAAATGAAAATGAGAGATCAAGTAGGCGTAGTGTTTTTCTCTCTGGGAGGCAACCTGGTCCATGCTAATGGGAGGTAGGTGAGATTGTCGATGATGGTTATTTGAGAGTAGCTTCGTTTTAGAAGCATTAAAATTTACTAGCCATTTCTTACCCCAGTCCAATATGGATTGGAGGTCTTTTCAATCTCGGCTGCGAGGTTAGCTTTGACGCCTACACCAGATTTTTGTAGGAGGCGAGAGTAAACTGTGTTGTCATCGGCGTACAAACCTATTTGGGTTCTTATGGAATCAGCGAGACCATTAATGTATATCAGAAAGAGTGTAGGACCTAAGATGGAGCCTTTGGGGGACACCTGCGTTTGTATGGTAGTTCTGAGAGGCATGTCCGTTTAATACCACCTTCATTGTGCGGTTAGAGCGGAATGACTGGATTAGTTCAAACAAATGTCCTGTTATACCATAGCTCCGCAGTTTACATAGAAGGCCAGCATGCCAAACTCTGTCGAACGCCTTAGATATATCCAATGCAACGGTTCGGGCTTCGCCATTCCTCTCGAGTGCCTGGTATATGTACTCGGTGATGGTCGTTAGCATATCAGCAGTAGACCTGGTGAAGCGGAAACCATATTGCTTGTCCGAGAGAGGGCTGTGTGCTTTGAGATGCTGAATCCACCTCGGCGTTTATAATGGCTTCGAACCCTTTGCCAAAGATCAGAAGAAGGCTGATAGGGCGGTAATTTGCAGGGTCAGAGAGTTCTCCAGTGTTTTTAAATATAAGAACATCAGAGGAAGATTTCCAACAGGCAGGAAAGCAGGAAGCAGATAGGCAGATGCTGTAGAGCTTAGAAAGGACAGAGGAGATTTCAGGGGCACATTTCTTTAAGACTATGGTTGGGATTCCGTCACCACCGGTCGCTTTGTGAGGGTCAAGTTTTAAGATTATCTTAGAGACAAGCGAAGGTGTAATGTGGACATCATTCAGTTGTGCCTCGGTTCTAGGTGAGATGTCGGGTGTCAAAAGTCCAGATGAGTCCAGACTCGAATTGTTCGAGAATCTGCGGGCAAAGCATTCAGCCTTATCTGCTGGGAAGGTGAGGACCTCAAATTTGTTGATTAGCGGGGGTATTGTGGACTTGCTCTTGTTAAGTACTCTTTTACAGAGTCGCCAGTAGTCTTTAGAGCCGAATTTAGAGCATGCTATGCGTTGCTTCATTCTGTCAGCAAACAACATCTTAGCTTCGTTAAGTATCCTTTTACACTTTTTACGTGCTGAAGTGAAAAGGCGCCTGTTTTGGTCCGAGGCGTAGTTACGATAGAGTCGGAAGAAATGATTCCGGTGGGCAATGGCAGCCGAGCAAGCGGGTGAGAACCATGGACACGAATGAGATTTAAGCTGGAATTTTCTAGCAGGGATGAAGGCATCGATGCCAGCCTTAACCCAGGAGGAGACCTCGGATGCACATTCTTTGATGGGAAGACTAAAGACGTTGTTCCAAGAGATGTCACAGAGGAAGTCTCGGAACGAATCCCAGTCTGCTCTTTGATAGCAGTAGGATATTCTACTTGTCTGGGTTTCATGGGTCGGGCGGGAGTGGAGTGAAATATTGACGGACACTACAGTGTGGTCAGAGTTTCCGAGTGGGCAGAGTTGTCTGGTAGTGCAAGAGTCTGGGATTGAAGTGAGGCAGAGGTCTAGAAGTGAGTCCCTTCCCTTAGGGTTGTCGGAGAAACGCGTGGGGAAGTCCACTACTTGCGTAAGGGATTGGGTGTTTGAAAAGTTCATGGTGTGGACACCAGCAAGGTCAGTGACAGCGTTCTTCAGCCACTCGGTGTGGTGGGCGTTAAAGTCACCAAACACGAATACATGGGCAGAGGGATGGGAAGAAATGGCTTTGTCAATATTGTCAGAAATGATGTCAAGTAACGAACAGTCAGGGGAGGAAGGAGAGCGGTAGAGAAAGAATAGATAGCTAATCGAGCTGAGAAGTGAGAGGCGGAAGCACATGAAAGAATGATCTGGGGATTCAAAAGATGACACCCTAGCTAAGGGAAGGTGTTTGCTGACATAGACACCAAGCCCATGCATATGAACATTGGAGTCCTTCCTGAAGAGAGGAAGGTAGCCAGGAAAGTAGAACTCAGATGAGGGGATAGAAGGGTTAAGATTAGTTTCACATAGGGCTAATATATCAGGTGAGTTATTATGGAGGAACGAATCTACGCTGGGGAAGTTGGTGCGGATGCCGCGTATGTTAGTGAAAGAGATGCAGACAGGTTTGGGCGTTTTCAAATGAGCTGGTTTAGTTCTGCTATTATGTTTGCTTTTTTCCATAGTGATTCAGTTAAGGAGAGGTCTTAGAATAGAATCAGTCGGTCAATCATTTGCAAGTTGTGAAGGATGGAGACTACAACATAATGTGGCCTCGGGGTTGCCCACCGAACGTTCATGCAGGGACGCCCGTCCATGCGCGATATGGCACTACAAGAACCCCGGTATTATTCAACTGTTGATCAGAGCAGCCTCTCAAGACGCTACGCAAGAGTTCGGGCTCCTAACTACCAGTCGGAAGCAGCAACCAGGAAACTGCCAACACGGTACCCTCAGAATGTAAAGACGTTGCCACCATACTCCGTAACTGCAAAGAGCTTCCAGCTGAACTAAAACTAAGACCGGAGAAAGGGGATGAACCGGGAACCCCTTCCGAAACAAGAAACAAGGCGATCCCCTTCTTAACTCATTCAAAAGAAGGGGGTGGAGTGTGAGACCGGGCGATAGTAGGAACTATCTACTCCAATTAAAAAAAAAAAGAAAGAAAAGAAAAGTGACTGAGGTTTACAAAATTTTAACTTTGTATAAGTCAAAAATAACCTTCAATTGCAAAATAATTTACACAAACTAAGTGACAAAAAAAAAAAAAAAATTCCAAATATTACATTAAAACAGACTGAAGAATGGACTGAATCCCGGTTGACTTACCACAAGCAGCTAACACTGTAAAGTTGATTTAATTCAATTTCGGAAGACAAAAATAGAAATTAAACCGTTTTTTACAGAAAATAGTCGAGTTATGCTGCTTGCGTTCGTTGGACAACCGTTAAGAAATCAATCTCTCGAAGACAGAAATTTAAATCAACTACAAGACAAAACTAATGGAAATAATTGAACCATGATACTATTTATCTTAAGTCAAAAATAACCTTCAATTGCAAAATAAATTACACAAACTAAGTGACAAAAAAAAAAACGAAAAAAAAAATTTCCAAATATTACAGAAAAAAAGACTGAAAAATGGACTGAATCACGGTTGACTTACCAGAAGCAGCTCCCTCCAGCTATGTGTTAAATTGTAGAACAATTAAAATTCTATAGCCTTGTAACACGGAAATGATGAAAAAAAGGTAATTAGAGCTATTAGACCCAGAATTAAAAATATATACGTTATATACAAATGTTTTCTGTTGCAGTGGATATGGGCTCCGAACGAGAAATCTGAGAGGTGAGATCGAATTCCAGTCGAATTCGTTACATTCATTTACGCGCAAATATTTATGAGAACAGTATTAATACATATTCTCCCTACAACTATGGGTTAAAAAGCAGATATGTTCGGGTCTTATAACATTGGGTGAAAACTATTCTACCGCAAAAATTAATGGTAAACTACTGCAAGAAAAGACATGGTCGCTTCAGAGTGTATCACATACGGCACTTTAGGAAACATTATATGTTTCTACTTTTATATTGAAATGATTATGCTCATGTTTACTGTATTTTATTTGTCTTTTGATCAAAGATGAGGTTTTACAGAAAATGAACTAAAAGGAAAGATATACATAACATAAGGAAGAGGAAATTTGGATTTCTAAGAAATATGATGAGGAAAAGTGCTTGTAAAATATGATATTCACAGGACAGATTGAAAGAAGACAAACAGAAAAGTAGTTCCTAACCAACATGATAAACATGAGTAAATGGATTATAGAACCGGTCTTAGTCAAAATAACTAAAGTAAAGAATTTATGAGAAAATTTAGATTTCTAAGAAATTTAATGAGGAAAAGTGCTTGTAAAATATGATACTCACAGGGCAGATTGAATAAAGATAAGCAGAGAAAACAGCTTCTAACCTACATGATACGCATGAGTAAATAGATTATAGAACAGGTCTTAGTAAAAAAGAACTAATGTAAAAATATGGCAGGCTAAAATTAACAAGAAGATGTAGAGGTTCGTGGATTACTTACGTCTAGAAAAATTACGCCACATAAATGAAGAACATATTTTCATCCCTTTTTATCTAATTTAATCTTTTTTCCTATTTCATTTATTTCTATTATTCATATTTTTCTTTCGATCTGTATCTGTATAATTTTATATTTTACTAACTCTTAAAGTATTCAAAGCATATTTCAAAGATGTAAACCATTTTTAATTAGACATTTTCTTACACCCAGCTTTGTTCTAGTATATACACCTGCCTATAGAATAGACTGTCAGTATGTCAGTTATGTGCCATTGGGCGATCATGTCCCGAAAGAGACATGGCTGACTGGGCAGAAGATTATCCCGCAGTAGGTTGCCATTGCATTCTACGGTAGACTGGTTGCCAGCTGACCTGCTATTTAACTCATAACTGAAGGGAAGAGACGGATTAATACCTTTCCCAAGGGTATATGAGCGTAAGTGAATGCAATGGATTCAGCTGGAATTCGAACTCAGATCCCTGATTTCTCGTTCTCTGCCGATATCCACTGCACCACAAAGACATCTCTTATTTTAAGTTTAATTCGTTATGATTGACTCCTACGCTACAAAATAGCACTTTAGCACTTTCTATTTCCTCTTATATGGAAAGCACATTTCAAAACTTGTTCGCACATTTCTCGTTTGTTGAACATTCTCTCCTTTATTGCTATTCAGTAAAATGTCATCATCAAAAGTTTAAATGCGATATCAATTGTTATTTCCTGATTTTACATTACTTTTATTTTTAGTTCTCACCTTTAATAATTTGTCTATAATTTTATCATATTATTTCACATTTAGTAAATCCTTATACCTTAATTAATACCCATTTTGAGTTAATTGATTAAAAAAAAAACGAAAATGTTATTTTATTATTTAAGAATTATGCGGAATATAAGTTGGCAGAGGCAGAAAAAAGATCAAGGCAAATGTGTAACTTAAAGTCATACTTTTTATAAACTGTACATTGTAAAATTAAAAGCGAATAAAGAAATCATGCTCAATACGTTTTTACATCTCGTGTCATCATGCTGACTTCTGGAGCATGATGAAGCACAACTTCACAGTATGGGGTCGCCAGCCTAACATCCAGAGAAGGCTAAAAAATGTTTTCACATTTTCGGGTCGCATGCCTGACTTCTGGAGCAAGCTAAAACATGTCTTAACAGCATGAGGTCGCCAGCGTCACTGCTCCTTCAAATATCTATGGTGCCTAAATTCAAATGGTGTGCAGATTTGGGTTATCCAAAATTTTCACAAGGTCGATAGGTCATTTTTTCACCATCAAAGATCTAATGAGAGATAACACATATTTTTCATTATCTGATGAATGCCTTTAGCATAAAACGTATATAATTCTTTGGAAGATGAACAAAAACAAGGCAAATGTACAGATTTCTTTTTATATAAAATGTCGAATGAAAGTAAACAAACATGCTAAATATATTCATTAATTGTTATTTCAGGCGAAACAAAGTTTAAAAGATTGAGAATGCTTCTATACATTTATCATAAATTGAGCGTATCTCATTTTCTAATGTCAGCAATTCGAATATTACATTATCTGTCATCTGCAGCAACTTAAAACCAGTCTTCATTTTCGGCCGTTACAGATCTGACTGCTGGAGCGTTCTAAAACACGCCTTATGAGTATGGAGACGCCATCCAGTCTTCTGAAGAAGACTAAATCTTGTCTTCACATTATTGATTCGTCAGCTTATTTTAGAGAAGAGCAAATGTAGTTTTCACAATATGGGGTCGCCTGCCTGATTTCTTGAGAAAACAATAACGTGTCTTCACATTATTTTGTCTCAGGCTTGACTTCTGAAGCTTTGTTTAACAAGTCTTGCTTGCATGTCTTCTGAAGCAGGCTCAAACATGCCTTCAAAATATGATGTCTTTAGCCTGACTTATGTAGAAGGCGAAAATACATCTTTGCAGTATGGTGTTACCAACCTGACTGAGGCTTCAAATCATTTTGGCGCCCGGATCATTTCATACTATCACATTCCAGAATTAAACTCTTCCGATAAACGAAGGATACAATGGGAGATAACATACATTTTACATAGCCTGGCTGCAAATAAACAAAAACATAAACAAAAAAAAATCAAGAAAAAAAAGCACGTTCTTAACGAAAAAGATGGAAGAAAAGAAACTGAAATTAAACTGGCAAAATTCCTAAACGATAAAAAAAAAGAAATGCCAAATTAAAAATAATACAGTGGATAGGTTATAGCAATTAGGTGGAGGAAAACCGGACCGGTTATTATATAATATATCTAAACATAGAAGAAGGATAAAGATATAAAATCTCTCCCTTACTTTCTCTTTCACACACATACACACACACGCGCCCCCGCGCGCGCCCGCGTATATATATATATATATATATATTGATGATTATCCACGTATACTGTCTTACTATGTATAGGAAAGAGTATTAATAAAAAAATTTTTGATTTTTAAAAAAAACGTACTTTTTTAAACAGTATTTGTTTATTTTTAAAAATAAAAAAAATCACTTGTTTCCGATGAAGAACCGAGGTCGGTTTGAAATATAAAACTATATTAAAAATAAACAAATACTGTTTAAAAAAGTACGTTTTTTTTTAAAATCAAAATTTTTTTTATTAATACTCTTTCCTATATATATATATATATATATAATGGAAATAATGGAAGTGTCGGATTAAATATAAATATATTAAATTTATAGATTTTGCATTGCTTACGTTTTGGATACTTAATTTTTTTCTTTAAAACAACATTTAAAATTATTATTACAGTTACATTTACGTTTAAAAATATTCAAACTCTATTTTCTTTCTAGATCACGTGACAGATGCTTCTCGCGACGAACGCTTCTCGCGACGGACGCTTCTAGTTTAAATTTTAAAACCATTTGTTTCTGATGAAAGGCCGAGACCGGTCTGAAATAACAAATATATATATATATATATATATATTAGAAATAAATAAATACTGTCAAAGAATACATTTTTAACTCGCAAATTGTGAATAGTTTTTCCTATATATATATATACATATATATATATATATATATATATATATATATGCTCATTTTAGTCTCATATATATATATATATATATATATATACATACATATATATATATATATATATATCTGTGTGTGTGCGCGTTTTAGTCTTTATATATATATATATATATATATATATATATATATATAAAGGATGAAATGAGCATCGTATCGTGCCATCAGTGGGGAAGTTAATATATACATGGACGATACATCAGACTAGAAATTATTGTAATATTCAATATATTGACGAATTATAGACTTAGAAATTTATAAAATAAATTCTAGCGAAATAAAGAGACTACGAATATATAAGTAGCGTAATGTTTGGTACGTACACTACCGGCCATAATTATTAGGTCACCTCAGTTTTTTTTTTTATAAATGAGGAATTTCATACTATTTTTAGTATTTATTGCCTAGTTGATAATTCTAAATTAAAATAGAATGGTTCTTTTGTTAATACTGCACAATAATATATGCATTAAATGAACTGTTCTGGTGTCCAGTTTTTGTGCTTTCTTCCACATACTAGACTTCTTCATATTGGCTGGCCATATCAAAGGCTTCATGGCTGCCTTGTAAAATTTTGAAAAACAGAACCATTCTATTTTAATTCAGAATTATCCACTGGGCAATAAATACTAAAAATTGTATAAAACATATCATTTCTTTTTAAAAACTGCGCTCGCCTAATAATTATGACCGGTAGTGTATATTCAATACATACTGATTTAATTGAAAGCGTGTTTTCTTATTTCAATGTCAAGAATAGTCATTTTATTGAACAGTAGAACTAACTGTATATCTAGTTTGCTTTCGGTCAATGAAAATACATTTCCTTTTAATGACAATAGTCTGTTAATCATGATTCTCCAGAAATTCTTATTATCTGTGTCTTATCAAGCCAATTTGGGAAAGGCAGTGGAGTTGTATCTCGTTACCTCACTCATGGACTGGAAATGGTTGTCTTTATCTTTCGCAGGCGACCATGCCCATTATACCCTGAAATTTAACCAATAGCTGGTAGAAATAAAATACGGATATAAGCCTTTCTCAAATGTATTTGGGATAAATAGAAAGCAATAGAAAATATTAACTGGTCTCACCGATACTGTCGCATTTTCTGTGCATTCTAAATTGATTAAATCGTTCATCCTGAATCATTCAAAATAAAGAAATTTATAAAATTAGCGTAAAGCTTTTCGAAGATTAAATCCTCAAACGGCAGCAATAAAATGATTTGATTCAAAGTAAATTGAATGAAGAAAATTACGAAAAATCTTTACGTAATAAGAATTCAATTAAACCTTTTGAGTAATATGTAGAAGACGGTCAATCGTTTCACATATTCCATTACTACTAACGTCGATGCACGTGTTGCTTTGTAGAAGAGAAAAAAATGACTAAATAATACCGCTAAGTCAGCTCGATTCCTTGAGAAGCTATCGCGTAGACCATATAAGTATTTTAATATATTCGAGCTTCATTGGTTTTTTCACGACATGATTAAATATCAGTTACAATAAGTAAATGATTATAAAGCTTCTTAAAAGCATTTTCATTTTGTACAGACCTCTAATTATAATTTTATTTCATGGTATTTTGAAGAAGAGATATTTGGAAAAATATCACATATCAAAACGATTTTTCGTGACAAGAAACAAACACATTTTTTAGCTAATTTGATTTTGTTGATTCCGAATTAGAAGTTAAATTCTAATGCTTATCTAGTGATTTTGTTCTACTGAAATTGCTCATTTTACCATTTTCCCACACAAAAATTATTTATTAAAGGACATTTAAGTGAAGCGCTAGTTTGCAAACAATCTATTAATAAAATCATTTTATTTTAATTATACAATTAGGTGAAATACGGAAGATATCGATTTTGAATGTTTAGCTCAATATAATTTTGAAAAATTCTTATACATTTATTTCACAGTTAAAAACATTCAAATCTAATATAAAATTAAAGTAAAATTAAAAATAAAATAATTCCAACTATTGTCCTGATCTTTTTTGACTCAAAAGATTGTGAGATCAATACCTCACAATTGTGAGATCAATACCTGTCTACAGCAATGTTGAACAAGTAACTTACAGGGTTAAAGGGAAATAACTAATGATTTCCAGAAGAGACACTTGGCAAGGAATGGAGCTCATATACCCCAGTGATTGTAATAAAGGGTTCAATTCGAAATTCCTAGCACCCGAGGAAGGCCGAAGCGTACAACGGCCGAAAAAGTGTACAAATAGCAACAAAGATGAGGAAAATAGTCCAAATAATGTGAATCGTATAAATACTATCTCATCTCAGAAATGTAGTCATTCAGAAAAATGGCCGTATATGTTGCCTCACAGGATTTCATTGAACACCATTACCTTTTCTGTATTGGCTACTGGTGGCGGTAAATTCTCTATGCATAAACAATTACAGTCTACAGTGCTTTGATTCAAGATACACTAGTATAAATGTCTGATTTTGTTACAAAAATGTTCTGTATCTATAACTGACAAAAAATACGACGTTAAACAACTTTGTGAATTTCTGTAAATCAGTTAGAGATTAAATACATTGGAAATTAACAGAAAACGTTATTGTCCTAACTTTTTACTCTTAATCTTTGCTTTTAGTCATTTCATCCCTATCAAGGTTGATCCACCACTAGTGTTACAGTGAGAAAAAAATGAAAACAGGGCGTAGTTGTTATCGAATAAAGGATAAAAATGAATAGAATTCAAGCAGACTAAAGGTAGTAATTACCTTTTTTTAAATTTTGGTGATTGTTGCTAACCAGGAAATAATTAAATCGATTGAAACTTCAGTTGCGATCAGTGCGAGAAATTAAACTGTTATGTTAGTAAATGCGTTTATATTTAACTATTTAAACGGGAAGAAGGTGGGACCCAAATGACAGTATAGTAGCACGCTTAAATACCTCTGGTCTGTGTACCACGGAACCTAGAAATAGATGTTTCGGAATAAAAACCGCTTCAGTACGAAATGACTTGCTTGCAGAGAAAGGAAACACTTTCAATCTATTTTTATGTATGTGTATGAGGAATGAGGGCTTATAAAATTCATCTCTCCCAAGTCATACGAATGTCAAGAGAGATCGAGGAAAGCAACACATGACCAACCTAACGAGATTGTATACATGGGTGGCAGAGCAGTGATTGGGAGAGATAACAAAAAAGATATACTTCATTAAGAGCTAGAAAGAAAATGGAAATGTGGAGAATCATCATTACCGACATCCCGAAAGGAAGCGGCAGATAGATGAAGAAATGAAAGAAGAAGTAGAAGAAGACTGAGTGAGTGAGTGAGTGAGTGAGTGAGTGAATGAGTGAATGAGTGAGTGAGTGAGTGAGTGAATGAGTGAGTGAGTGAATGAGTGAATGAGTGAGTGAGTGAGTGAGTGAATGAGTGAATGAGTGAGTGAGTGAGTGAGTGAGTGAGTGAGTGAATGAGTGAATGAGTGAGTGAGTGAGTGAGTGAGTGATTGAGTGAGTGAGTGAGTGAGTGAGTGTACTAAAATGTTGATATTTAGATGCGTCTAATCTTCTCTTTCTCTATTTTAGAGGATGGAAAATTGGTCTCGTGTTATCTCTTTGGACGCTTTCCCAGATGAATATATATGATTGTTCTTAGACACGTGGTCTGGTCGTTAAATTGTTCCGATCAATACAACTGTTTTTATATTTGAAAACGATCGATTTGACAATGAGTTAACATATTGATAATATCGGTCTGGCGGAATCGATCTCAGTATGTGGCAAAGTAAGGGAGTTGCTGAAAACAATTTGTCCACCCAAGACTTGTGAGTGAAATGGTAGATACCAAATATTTCGGAAGCTGTCGGCGATAGCACCACCACGGGTTACAAGTCAGAGGCTTTTTATGCCTACGAGATGGTTCAAGTACCGATAGATAATGCCTTTTCTTTCTGAAAACCTGATACAGTTGCAGTATAAACTACAATTTCTCATCGGAAGAAATTTAGAATCATTGTAACCAGCGTGGATACTAGCGGCTAAACATTAATTCTTGTATACGTTCTCATATTATTATTATTATTATTATTATTATTATTATTATTATTATTACTGCCTTATTCTTGCATGATGATGGTGGATTTGGCTTTTTATAATTTCCAGTCTGTTTTAGCTTTTTATGAATTTTTTTATCTCCTTTAAGCGCTGTGCTGTCCCACATTTAAACAAGCTCCTTAGGTATGATTTACGAGTTTTTTCTCAATTTTTGCCTACATCATGTCCTGGAAATGTCAATTTTTTAAAGAAAACCTTCCTCCTGATGATAATTTCCATTTACTTTGAAAATGTCTATATGTTAAGTTGTTGCTATTTTTTTGTATTAATTTAATTTACTTACTCTATGCTTTTGTTTTTAATTATTTTTTTATTGCGTGTGTCAAGTTTACTGTGGATGTTCTAGCGATTAAATCACTTTTGTTTCATTAAGCAGCTTTCTCTTTTAATTAAAGCAGCATTTTTAAATGGAAATTCTGGCCACACTCATTACGCTTAGCAACTAAATAATTGTGAATGTTGTTATTTAAAATTTACATTTGTCTTCATATAAACTTATATTTTAATTTTATTCAAATAGTGTTTCATATTAGTTAACCCTTTTAATTTAAGAAATAGTTTGACAAAGTAATCCTCTCTTCTGCTCTTAGAAAAGACTTCTAACCTGCGATAAATATGAGTAAAAATGGCTCGCAATGACATATTCATCCATAAGGAAGGTGCTCATTTTACCTACCACAGAGAATCTTTCCTACCTATGATTATAATTAAAACTATTCATCTACAAAGCAATACAATGCTCCTCCTCAAGTTCCCTCTCCCAGATAATCTCAAGTGGAATGGCTACATCGAATCAATATTTACATGTACTGCTAAGAATTTTGTGTCACTTTGCTGGGCCAGGAATTTTTCCTTCAGAATCTATCTTGCACATCTATAAATCTATTATTCATCGGTGTATTGAACATTGCAGTCATATCTGCGCCGTTGCTCGTGCTATTCATTTGTTAGTTCTAGACAAAATCCAAAGGAGTACCAGCAATTTAATCGGTCCCGATTTGAGAGCTATTTGCCACTTACGGGATGACTTCACCCTGTTTCTAGCTAAATTCCCTGGTACCCCATCCAGAGAAATTTACTCGTGCTAGTAGATTGGTAACTAGATTCTACCCTCTTACCATCAAAATAGGCAAATATAACCACCACTTCTACTCTAGAATTTTCATTTTTCACCTTTATATTCTGTGGAATATCCTTCCATATACTTGCATCTCTGATTGCTACAATCTCCAAAAGTTGAAATACAACGCCACTTGTCATCTTCTATGTCCTTATATCCCCATCTATAACTTAGTCTTTCTTTGATATTTTCCTGTACTTCCATCAGTTTTTCATCTTCTTTCAATGTAATTGCCTGCACATCAGTGGCTTTGCATGCAGTGAATTAATTAGAAAAATGGTATAGTAAATGTTATGTTAAGTTTAGGTAAATAATTTTCAGTTATGGATTTATAGATTGGATTATTACACCTCCTGTTATTTTGATATGTCGTCATACACCACTCCTTTATTTTATTCCTTTTTTATGTAAATATGAAATAATTTGATTATAGCAACTGAAAACTTTTCAATATGTTTCTCTGATCATATAATTTTTGAAGGCCACAAAATATGAGCGATCTTAAATAAAATACAAAAAGAATTCTAGATAATATTTTGTAGTGAAGGTAAAAACAGAAATTTATTATAAAAGAATACAATTTTACGATTTGATTTTCTATGTAAACATAATTTTATTCATTGTCGTTGGGGTATATCGTAATATCTGATTCTACGAGCATTTGATTAAATCGCTAGATAAAACAGTAAATATGCTTCTCTGTTCATCATTGTTTATATTATCTAAATATATGATACCTAACAATAAAAACAGAAATATAAAGAAACTAAATTAAATTTAACGGAATACATAAGCACACATTTAAAATAAGTTAAATTTAAAAGTTTAAAATTTCAAAAGATTAAAGGTCTTTATATAAATATATAATCTTAACCAAAATTTGTGTCTTATTAATTTACTTGTCCTTCATATTTGCAGTCAAATAAATATCTAAAAGACGAAAGGCGTCGCGAAAGTTTCTACTCTGTTATTAGTTTCACACACGCACACACACACACACACACACACGTGCGGGCACATATATATATATATATATATATATATATATATATATATATATATATATATATATATGCTGATTGTTTAATTACTTAGTTTCTGGTCATAATAAGGTTACACCAGTGCACACTTTTATTAAAAAGTGATCAACAAAATTATATTGTAGAACTTTTGAATATTTTACATTTTTAAACGAGTTATTTCGCGACCTAGTTTTCTACCAAGAGTACTGTCTTCAGGCGATTTACAAATGGAAATATATATATATATATATATATATATATATATATATATAAAATCATAAAATATTTACTCCTATTAATGCCACCTTTTTATCATACTTCAATTAAACAACATTTCTTAGAAAAACATTGCCAAGAATGTAATATTAGACAGCTTTATTCGACATCACAATAATACTCATACATACACACATTAAAAAACCTTCAGATATTGGATGCCATCTACATTAAATCAAAACAAACCACACTTAATAAAATAACATTTCAATCTGGTCGCAACACATTACGTTGCATTTAGACATATGGTTCTGTTAACATTTGGGTCTCTCACATGTTATCTCGTCATAGAATCGCATAGACATATTTACGTCTGCTATTCGCTGACATAGCAATATCGATATATGATCTTTGAGAGTGGATGTCTTCATCGTAAAGTCACTGTAACCTCTCTGAGGATAGCTCATGTGAGCCGAAAGAATAGACCCATCATAAGAAAAATATCCAGATTTTTACAATTTTTGTTTCATTTTGACCTGAAATTAATGGAAAATACGATGTTTAGAACGGCTCATGATTAAACATAACAGACATTCATTGTTTGTTATATTTAACAACATATATCTCGAATATATATATATGTCTATATATATATATATATATATATATATATATATATATATATGCTGTTACATTAAAATTCGATACAAAAGAAAACGAAATAGACAATAAAAATTTGTATATGCATAGACTTTGCAATTATTTTAGCAACAGTTACGGTTAGATACTACATTATTTTTCAGAATAACCGCCGCCGGCGGCGACGACAATCTCAAGGCGGGCTCGATATTTGTCACACGCTTTGGCGGTTATGTTCTTGTCCATAGAGGCAAACAGTTCCACGATGGCTGATTTCAGAGATTCGACCGTGTTGTGATCGTGTTTATTGGTCTTGGCCTCGATCACGCCCCAGAACATATAGTCAAGTGGGTTGCAGTCGGGTGAGGAGGGCAGTCACAAGTTCAGAGGTCTATAGTGAGGAACATTGTTTAGTAAACACGCCTGGGTAGTCTTTACCTTATGTGTAGGGACAGAGCCCTGCTGGAATATCTAGGGGCGTCCATCGTCGATCTGGTCCATCCAGGGCATCACTACGCTCCCCAGCCCCTCCTGGTAGATATCAGAGTTTTATATTTAGTAGGATACTGAAATTTTGACGGAGTTTAAAGTTATCAATTTGATAAATGGAAATGTTGCATGAAAAGTACGGAAAGATTTGATTATGTATTTTGCAGGTTAAGGCTTCGTCAGATCCAAGAAGAAAGAGAAAAATGTATGCATATGTGTATTTGTAACTTTTTAAAAATACATGAACTTATTACCATTGCCCTAAGCTGGCTTTTCTTATGAACAAAATGAAAAAAGGGGTACTTTTCAAAATTTGTTAGTACATACCTTATTCCTAATCAGGTATTTTTTTAATGCTCTCAGTTTAAAGTTCGTTTAAATTGAAATTCTTGTTTTCATTTTTGGAATGGCTCAAAAGTCATAAAATTATGTAGCCATTTCCGAAATGTATCCAAAGTTAGATAGTAAAGACATTCTTCAAGATGGAATAGAAAGTATGAAATTCGTCACAGTTTTATACATGGGTTTACCTGTATCGACAATGCGTTTATACTTAAGATATTGAAATACTGATAGATTTGAAATTTATTAAAAATAAATAGAAATATTGTATGAGAAGGGAAGAGGGATATACTTTCATAAGATCCGCCATTTAAGGGGAAATGTAATATGATTCATTATTTTTTTAAACAAATACAAGTAAACACATGCATACCTTTCTCTCTTTCATCTTAGATTTGATGAAGCCTTAACTGGCGAAATGCATACTCAAATCTCTCCTCTCTTTTCAGGATATATATACACATACACACACACAAACACACACAGAGACATACACGCATATATATAAATATAAATAAATAAATAAATAAATAAATATATATATATATATATATATATATATATATATATATATGTGTCAGATCAAAAAAATTGCAAATTTTGTGACTTTTTATTTTTAATGAAATCCGTTTTTACTAACGGTATTATAATTAAAAGATGGAAGGAATGAGCTGTAACATTGAGAAATAACATTATTATTCATTTCTCGATGTTCCAAAGTACTTTCAATCTTCTTTCGAGATCATCTTCTGGAGTGTAAGTTGTAGTAACAAAAACTAACCGCAAAACTGTGTTGTTAAAAATTTACTGTAAATGCAATTTATTTAATCTGACTTGCCAAGGAGCAAATATGTTGCTTAAATACACAAAATGTTTATATATATATATATATATATATATATATATATATATATATATATATATATATATATATAGTTCTATTTTTCTTATATGCATTTACCTAACATCAGAATATAATTTACATATTGTAGGTAGATGGAGATTTTATTAGTTGTGCTGAATACACTATTTTCTAGTTTGGCCATGTAGAAATTGCAAGTAGACACTGATATCAACTCCCAGATGTAACAGACATTTTAACGCCAAACGCAGTCGATGACATATATATATATATATATATATATATGTATATATATAACTTACTTGTCTGAACATTTATTTTTAATCGATGCTCTTATTTAAGCAGATATTCTATTTATAATTAAACAGTATATTTATATACATATTTCTTTCGGCCAGATGGTTTATGAAAATTTCTTTTATGAAAATGTGTCATTCGGCATTATTCCTTTTATAATCTTAAAGTTAAAAAATATTCTCCGAAAACGGTAACCACATTAGATTTTGATCACAGTGGATTATCAGATAAAATAATACATGCCTTTTTGACAGTAGGATGTTATTATTTTAATAGTATATTATGACTAATATAAATTTCTATTACCGAAATAATATTTGTTTATTTTGATTAGATTCATTTATTTAAATAGAAGTGTGTTTATCTATGACGTTAGATATATAATAAATATTTTCTCATTGGGAATATATTCCTGCCATGCCATTATTATCTCACTTATTTTTTTTATATGACTTTGAGAACACAATAATCAAACTGTTTAAGACCAGCCATCAACTGCTTCAATTAAGACAATTTCTCTATGACAGATTTAAATAAATGTAAAAATTGCAAAGAAAGAAAAAGAAAAGTTCCTGGCAACATCGTGTATATTTGCTAGTTTCTATATAAGCGTTTGTGAATACTGAATGTTTGTCGTTACTTTGAATTTCATCGATATTTGGATTCAAAACTAATGTGTTATAAACCGTTATATTATTTCTAAATACGATACATTGTTTCGATGCCCTAAACCGATAGAATACGGTAGTGGGTATAATTTGCATAGAGTCTTTCTGTTAACTCGATCAAGATAATCTGTTATTTCCTATACAGATACACATAATTTGTACACAAGCAGAGGGAAGCATTTGCATTATCATAAAACTGATGACAAGAAAGCAAGCTTTATTGATGAACGATTTATTTAATTGCATTATCGTAAAAACATAAAATGAAATTAAGGCGATAGGTTTTCTCCGGAATAAGAATAATTTGGCTTGTAAACAGCCATCGGCTTCAAATGCAGCCAACAAATATATTAGAGCAAAGTAAAATTATTTCTCTCCTTTGGCTTCATAAATATCAGAAATAGCATCTTAAGTTTGATCAGTGTCAATATAATGAAATTCAGTTAATCTTCTTAAGAGAGAGATACAATAATGTCTTATGGTGCAGTGGATATCGACTCGGAACGAGAAATCGGAGAGATCTGTTCGAAGTCCAGCTTTATTCGTTGCATTCACTTTCGCGCAAATATCCTTTGGAAAGGTATTAATCTGTCTTTTCTCTCTCAACCTATGGGTTAAATAACAAGACATTTTGAGATGTATAGCATTGGTTGACAAAGTAATCTAATGACATTTTACTGCAGGCGTCATAATCGCACAAACGTGTATCATGTATGGGACTTAACTGAATAGTTGGTAATTTTTTTATTCTTTTTAATCGAGGCAGTAAATAAAATTCATTCATTGCACAAGTAGTTTTTAATATTTTTCACTTCAGGTTGCACAATTAGAATAACTAAAACTCTTTGACACACTTTTTAATAAAGGTAAATTAATCATGACAAGCGGAATTGTGAATTTGCATTGACAAAGAAAGTTAACGGTAAGATTTCCATTTAAATAGATTTATGAGGAACATGTTATTACCTGATTTTAAATAGAGGTAGGTAATGACGGATTAACATCTCTTGAAGAATGCAAAATGTAAGCGATTGGAAATTCTGTAAAGATTGAGTACTTTGGCATCCACTTTTATCTATCAACTAATAACCGATAGCTTAGATATGAAGATTATATGCCTGGTATCTGGAGACTATTTTAAAAAAAAGATAATAAATAAAGATAATCCAGGATTTTATCTTCTGTTAATCCAGTTAACATTTAGGGATCGTTAATGAAGCTGGACATCGAGTGAAAAGTGATTGCTACCACACACACACACACACACTATATATATATATATATATATATATTCACCCATCAGTGAATATATCGAATCAACCAAAATGTAATTTGAACTCGTATCTTCGATAAACAATTCCTAGCCATTATCTAGTAAACTTCTACATATCAAAGCTTAAATTAAACTAGTATTCCGGAATGCATCCAAGTATTAACCAATCCTTGATCTGCTTCATACAGCAACCATTGTTTTAACGATACGTAGCCGTATGAACTGATGGAGAGGTCGTGTCGTTAGTTAGTAAATAGAAAGGTGCTACGTTTTGTTTTTTTTTAAATTAAAACTGAAATAAAACAATATAGAAAATATATTAACACTTTTATCTAAACGGCGTATTTAAATTTAACAATCTAAGCCGATATTATTAAATTGTAAAATAAAGAAAAAAATTCAAAAACATATGCAATTTTTGGACTAATCAGTCGGCAGTATATTTGTATGGCGTATGTCAAAACCAATCATTTGTTTTATTTACAAAAACAAATAGATAGGAAATTATCCACAAAAATGATTGATGACCAGCAAAAATTTGTTGAGAAAATTTAACAAAACAACAACTCGGAAATAAACGCGCTAGCCAGACAAACCAAACCAAGTACGCCTATACATATATATATATATATATATATATATAGATAGATAGATAGAGAGAGAGAGAGAGAGAGAGAGAGAGAGAGAGGGAGAGGGAGAGAGACTAATATAAATATAACCGATCATTTTCTAATAAACAGTGAAACTTGTTTGAATTTAAAAATAAAATAAAACGCACCAGAAATTATATGACATTAATTTTCTTTTGGTTGTTTTTCAGGATTTCTAACATCTAACCTAGAAAAACAGAAAATAAACATTTAACCCTATCTTGCATCCTAGGAAATATAGAGACGTGTTATTATGTGTAATCTTGTCAAAAATACTGATTTAATCGTTTTAATACAATACCGAACAATATCAGGGATATGCGTTCTGGTAAAGTGGTTATCGACCCGGAACGAAAAATCGGGAAACTGACTTCAAATTCAAGTTTAATTCGTTGCATCCACTTACGCGCAAATACCATAGGGAAGAGTATTAATCCTTTAATTCCCTCCAGTTATGAGTTAAATAATACGAAAGATTGGGTTCTATGGCCTTGGCTGACAATGAAAGCAATGGCAACCTATTGCGGGATAATCTTCTGCCCAGTCAGTCATGTCTCTTTTGGCACTTGATTGCCCAAAGTGTGTATCACGTATGACACTTAACTGACTGAATGAAGAATAGTAGAAAATAAATGTTTTAAAATCAAGATTTTTCAGATTTGCTTGATTTTCATGGCTGCTCCGCCCTTTGCATCTCATTTAAAGCCGGAAAATATTTCTAGAAAGTCATAGTTTTTGAGATTATAAAGATTTAGTGATAAATTTCTTACTAATTAACTATTATTTGTAACGAGAAAAGCGAAATTCATACCTTTCCAATGTGTATTGGCCCATAAGTGAATATAACAAACCCAATCGGAATTGGAACATGGCTTCCAAATTAACAATTCCGAGCAATGATCCATTACACCTACAACACATCGAGGATCACTACGCATTGTATTCCAAAGTATTTTAATTAGCTTAACGATTAAAATAACATGACGCGCAAAATATTTCCCTATTTCCACGTAAATTTTATTTTTATTTTGAAGATCTAAACGACTATTATTAGTCTGTAAGATAAAGAAAAAACACCCAAATTTGTAGTGCGATAAATATTATTCTATTTTTCACCATTTTGTTCTTCCTAATACAAAGCCCAAGAGACACTCAAGATAATGGTTTACAAAAAATAAGCTTTTTCTAAGAGAGTACAATGACGGGCAAAAGAGTTATATAATATGAAAATTTTGTAGGGTTGATAATGATTGTAGCGATCAGTGAACCAACCGTCTAGGTGTACATGTTACAATGCAGCAATTCTACTGAAGAATCTGTCTGAGTAAAATTCCCTCCTAATGTTAGTGAAGTTGATTGCTTGAAACCTAAGTCCTTGTCTTGTCCCACGTTATGTTAATTGATCGCGATATTGGCTTGGTTCAAATTGTCGACTGTAATCGATGACTTGTTTTGATCCGATTGGAGTGAAGCCACACAAAAAAGAAAAACTTAGATAAAAGATAACTATTTGTGTACTACAAGTTACAAAGATGTTAGTACAGTTATTGATAGATCACTCATGTCAATATTCTCCATGCAATAATTATTGACTCTTCCCGATAATCGTGAAACAGCGTTTGATGTCTTGGTTCTTAAAGAGAGATGTTGAACAAGGCTTTTTTCAGGACAGCATATCACAAGAGATCAGGCGAAGCGGTAGTCTCATCTCTCTTCTCCGGTCTACTTCTGTCATCGGGTCTGCACCAGTCTCTGTCTTGACTGCATCTCTAATGTCTGCACCCACTCTCTCTCTCTCTCTGATTTCGAATCCATCGATTGTTATGTCACGCCTGGTGTCTCTAGTTTGCACACATAGTCTTTTGGATTGTCGTCGAAATATGTTTGCACATCTCTGCACACTCCTTGCGATTTGACGCCGTCTCAACATCCGGGCAAACCACCTCCCTCTTGGTGGCTGACCTAACTGACTCTGATCGGCGTTCTGTTTTTTTTACAGATACCTACGCTATAGCTCAGTGATGCAAGATGAGCTCTGTGAATGTCAATGTTCCCTAAAAATCGATCCGGGCGTTCCCTACAAATGATTAAATACAAAAAAATATCTTCTTGGAATTCTACTTGAACCTATTCCTCTGTTTGGTCACTTGATTAATATATTATTCCTACTTTGTGCGAGTGTATCTAACCATCGCTGCTTAATATTAATTCATTTCCGTTAACTTCCTTTCCAAAACCTCAATCATTGCTCACGTGCTCAATCCATGGTATGCGCAGAATCCTTGTGTAGAACCGTATCTCAGTTGCTTCAAATCTTGCTTTCATCTTTAATGAGATTTTCCAGCATTCACTGCCAAATTGACGAACTGAAATCACATAATAATCCAGTATACTATGTTTTGTTTCAAATGAAATTTTCTTGTCTCTTAATACTCTACTTACCTTCTGGAATGCGTCATTCGCCATACCAATTGGCCTTCGGATCTCTGTGTCACACTTTGCGTCTTCTGTTAGAAATTTTATTAGGCGTTTAATTTTTTAACTGCTTGATTTTAGTATCCCCCCCACTTGTATTTGATATTTTGGGCTGCTCTTTTTTTATGATAACCAAGCATTCATTTTTCTTGTAGTTTATTTTCTTTAATCTTTTCTTTTCCCTTTCTTTGGCTACATTTTGTCGGAGGACCTGTAGATTTCTTTCCATTTCTGTTATCAGCACTGTATCATCTGCGTACGTTATATTGTTTAGATTGTGGCCTCCGATGGCAAAAAATATTTGGTCGTAATCATTCTTTTTTACGACGCATGATGTACTGGTTGCTAGCAAAATTAATTTCATTTTATAATTGAAGAGCATTCTTGCTAAATTTACATCTGTTCAGAAAGCAAAACCGATTCCAAATTCAAGATTAGTTTTGTTGTTTTTTTCCGTTTTTCTTGTTAATGAGGTTTTTGAAGGAAGGAAATCGTCCATAAACTTGTGTTTCACAAAGAAGTCAAGGGAGATAATGTAGAATTCTTGAACCTACTTGTAATTCCAGCTGCTTTCAAACTACGACCCACCATTAATACATTTATAATCACGAAATTTTATTTTTTATTATGTTTTACTTTCTGTTTGTCAACTTTTTAAATAACATCTTTCAGTGTATTTAATCATTTTTCCCTAAAAAAATCAGTATTTTAGAAGCACAGCATTATCCTTTTCACCATTTTTATTCTCTTTACCTGCAAGCCATTGTAATGTTTATTGATTAAAAAAAAGACTTTTCGAATTAGAATGAACTTAAATATACAAAACTGTGTAACTTCTCATCGTTTTTGATAAATAACAACAAAAAAGTAAAAACAAATATTTATTGGATTGTTTATTTACACTAGTTATTATATTGTTCATTCGAATTTTTATCAAAAAATTGACAATAATATCTTACGAGGATTTTCTTTATAGTTGATTTATAAAATTATTAAATTTTTGCACAAATGTGTGTCATGTGATTTTACCAAGGAAGGTTTCTTCACATCTGTGGTCACCGTATTTTATATAAGAAACTACAAGAAAACCAAACACAATTTGTAAAGATATTTAACTTTGATGAAAAATGTTCGGCCAGAAGTAGTACGTATGCATAAAGAGAAAACAAAAAAAAAAAAACTTACGTCATCTCCGCTCCTCATCTGTCCAATACAACTACAATAGCTTAATACAAGAAAAATGGCAAAAATACACTCTTTTTATGTACCTTACGGTCATAAAAAAAAAATCATCTTTTTAATATGCGATCAATGCAGAAAATTATATTAATCAGTCCAAGGTGTGAGGAAAGCAGAGAGGTGTGTGTACCAATCGACCATGCAACTAAGAAAGTAGACACAAAAGGCAAGGAAATGAGAGAGCAATAGTAAAGAAATATGACAAACGGAGATGGTCAGTTGGAGACGATTCAAATCGGATCAGGGGGCACTGGAACAGGTCGTCGGAAGTCAGTAGGCACTGGAACCAGTAGCAAAACGTCAGTGAAACACCGCAGGATTTAGTTGGATGCCGCTGGAGACTGCAGGAGTGAGCTGGAAGCGGGATCGACTTGACTGGGCACGTCAAAGTCGGGATGCAGTGAAGCTCTTTGCCAACCCACTAGCCGAGCGCCTCTTTGCTGTGAAACCGTTGGCATTCATAAAAAACGTTCATACAACAGCAGCGATCCCGCTAAACAAATAAATGACTATAATTAATTTCAGGCCGTATTATTTACAGTCAAATCTGTATTCGGTGATTGTTGACTGTATTTAAATTAATATCGAAATTAAAGTTCTTTTGTTTTTGTTTCGTGGCGAAAATTATATTTTTTGTGTTTTCTTGTTTGTTTGAAAAGAGCTCGTTTCTATATTGAGCACACGTGGTTCGTGACCGTTCTCTGCCGACAGGCATATCCGGGATTGTTTACACAAAGTAGGAGTTGTGAACGGTTTACACCGCGATAAAGGTTTAGTCAAAATGTGTATCATTTACATATTTTACTATTTTCGATAACGTTTAAAAATTTATGAATAAAAATTAAAATTTTAAATTCACTTTCATCATATGTTTAAGTCTTATTAATAATGTAATGATATGTTTTACAAGCAATAAACATTGGCAAGAAATGAAAGTAGTTAAAAACACAGCTATGTCAAGGGGAAAACATTTTATTTGACACATAGATAGGAATCTTCAATATTCATTGATCATCAACATTGTATATATAAATCAGTACATAAACACACACGTACACACGCACACACAAAACATATGCGCACTCACAGATAAACACACACAAAGTTCACACGCGCGCACACACACACGCGCGCACACACGTATACAGAGGAGCAAACATAAACGCACATGCAGAGACGTGCATATCGCACACGCAGACATACACACACACGCGCGCGCGCACACACACATACATATATAGATATAGATATATATATAAATGAAAAAATTAAAAACGAAAATGGCATGTAGTAAAAAAAAACATCCTTTTAAAATTAATTTCATTAATATTAAAAATACTCCTGTTAGAGGGCTCAATGTAAATTTGGTTATCTATTTAGTTCTATTTAGTTTTCTATTTACAGCGAACCCTCCAACAAAGATTTATATTTTCAAATGAAAATTCGAAAATTACATATGTCGTACGGACATTTCGGCGAGGAAAAACCTTACTTCTTCAACGGCAAAATTCGTTTATTATGCAAATACTGTACAAAATTCATTTATTGGAAGTTTACTGATAAAGAATATCATACTCGGAAGTTTACGTGAATAAGAAAAACTGTTAAAAGTGTTAAAAAAATAAAGTAGATTATGTTAGAAGATTGTCGTCTAGACATCGATACGGTGGTTAGGGAAGAAGAGGAAAAGAAAAACGGCGAAAATCATTCAAAACATGATCAATGAAAATGACATTTAGATTAGCTAAATGTTAAGAAATCAAAAATTAAGAGTGATGCAGGGAAGCAAGTGGGGTAAAGTGAAAAATAGAAATGGGAAAAGAAAACAAGAGATAGACAGGGAAAGTGTTAAACGAGAGATGGGGTGAAGGAAGAAAGAAACGCCGGCTAAAGAAGGGTGGGAAGAAATCGATAGATACATAAAATGAAAAAGAAAAAGAAGTAGAAAGCAAAAGGGGAAAATAGAAATAGAGAAAAAGGTAACATGATATAATATTCGGCTCTGCAAATATTTTTCAAAAGATTTTCAGTTTCTTTTTTTTTTTAATCATTTCACCCCGGGCAAGACGTAAATGACACTGATGTACGGGGCGCAACATAACTGAAAGAAAATTAATTAGAGGAGGGAGAAGAGGATTATCAACCAAGTAGAAAGAAGCAATAGAAAGATGAAAATACAGGTGTAATGGCAGTTGCAATGGGGGAGAGAAAGGGAAGGATATACGGTGTGAGGGAAGGGCTAGAGTCAAGTGGTTAGCAGATGAGTATTGACATTGCATTTAAATTTCTGGAGGTTGTAGCCGTCAGGAAAGCAAGAATATGGGAGCGAGTTCCACAGGCGTGAAGTGAAAGAGAAGAAGCTGCAGGAGTAGAATTGTCGTCTGCATTTGGCTAACCTATCTGTGAATGGGTGGGACCGAGTTGCCATTCTGGTTGCACGTGTAAACACCTGGTGAAGAGGCACCAGTGACTTATGGTCGTCTGAGCAGAAACCATGAAAGTACTTATAGAACAAACAAAGGGAGGCCACATTTCGTCGGTGGGGAAGTAGCTGTAGTCGAGCCGCCAAGTCAGCACTTATCACTTTACTAACTCTCCTTTGGAGCCGTCGAGAACACTGAGGTGAGCGGCAGGGGTGCCTGACCATAAATGGCAGCAGTACTCCATGCAGGGTCGAATGGTAGACTTGTATATATGCAGGATGGATTCAGGCGGAAAGAACATCTTGGATTGACACAGTGACCCAAACTTCTTAGCAGTGCATTTAGCTATGGATTCGTTGTAGCAGTTCCACTTGAGATCAGAAGAGAGGGTAAGGCCGAGGAGGCGCAGTGTATTGCACTCAGGGAGAATCGCTTGGTCCATGCTTATGTGAGGCAGTAGAGGCTGCCTCTAATGATTGATAGACAACAGCATTGAAGTTGACAAGCCATTTCTGGACCCAATTCAACACAGAGTGTAGATCCCGTTCAAGGTCAGCAGCGAGATTATGTCTGTCCGCCATGCCAGGTTTCTTAATTGTGCGGGAGCATATTGTGGTGCTATCTGCGTAGATGCCTACTCTGGACTTGATCTCATCCGGGAGGTCGTTGATGAAAATAAGGAAGAGCGTCGGGCCTAGGATAGAGCCCTGGGGGACACTGGCATTCGTGCTGTAGGATGAAGAGGCATGCCCATTCAATACGACTTTTATTTTGCGGTTGTTTAAAAAGGACTGGATTAGGTCAAGCAGGCGTTCGGTAATGCCGTAACCCTGTAGCTTGCAACGGAGGCCAGAGTGCCAGACCCTGTCTAAAGCATTGGAGATGTCCAGAGCAACTGTACTAGCCTCGCCTGACTCATCGAGGGTCCGGAGCATGTACTCCGTAAAGGTTGTTAGCATATCCGCAGTAGACCTGGCAAAGCGGAAGCCATATTGCTTGTCAGAGAAGAGTTTGTGGGAAGTAAGATGTTGAACTATTTCAGCATTGATAGGGCGATAGTCGGATGGGTACGAGGGTTCACCACAGTTCTTTAAAGCAGGAATGACTGAAGAGAATTTCCAGCATGCAGGAAAACATGAAGCAGAAAGGCAGTAGTTAAAAAGTTTAGAGAGGACAGGGGAGAGTTCAGGGGCACCCCTGTTAAGGAATATCACCGGGATTCCGTCGCCACTGTCGCCTTATGGGGGTCAAGTTTTGAAATTACTCGGGATACTACCTTCGGGGTAATATGTATGTCGTGTAGTTTGGCCTCATTTCTAACGGGGAATTCGGGTGAGCATACTCCATATGAGTCAAACGTGGAGTTGGATAAGAATCAGCGGGCAAAGCACTCAGCTTTGCCCGCAGATGATGTGAGAACCTCGAATTCATGGATTAAAGGATGTATAGAGGATTTGCAGTTGTTAAGCACTCGTTTGCATATGCGCCAGTAGTCCTTGGAGCCGAACTTGCGGTCAGCTATGCGCTATCGCATTCTCTCAGCGAACAACCGTTTGGCGTCATTCAGGATTCTCTTGCACTTATTGCGAGCAGACGTGAATAGGCGCCTATTGTGATCAGATGACCGGCTCCTGAATAGTCGGAAGTAATGGTTCCTGTGGGCAATGGCGGCCGATCAGCCAGGAGAGAACCACGGGGAGGAATGAGGTTTTAAGCAATACTTCCTGGTCGGTATGAAGGCATCGATGCCAGCTTTCACCCATGACGAAACCTCAGAGGCACAGTCATCAACTGGGAGATCGAACACTTTTCCCCAAGGGACGTCGCAGAGGAAATCGCGAAAGGCATCCCAGTCAGCTTTTTGGTAGAGGTAGGAGGTCCTATAAGTAGGGGGCTCCGGAGGGAGTTAAAATGGAAAGAAATACTGAAGGAGACAACAGCATGGTCGTTGTTGCCGAGCGGACAAAGCTGCGAGACATGACAGGCGTCAGGGGCAGAGGTAAAACATATATCTAGTAGTGAGGAGTGTCCGGAGGGAGTGCTTGGAAAGCGAGTGGGGAAGTCCACCACTTGCGTAAGAGATTGAGAAATAGCGAAGTTCATGGCGTGGACGCCCGCTAGATCAGTAACAGAGTCTTTAAGCCACTCAGAGTAATGGGCGTTGAGATCTCCGAATACAAATATGTGAGCGAATGGGTGGCAGGAAATAGCCTTATCAATGTTGTCAGCAATGCTATCTAGAAGGGAGCATTCGGGAGAGGAGGGAGAGCGGTACAGAAAGAATAAGTAACTAACCGAACTGAGGAGAGACAGACGGAGACATACATACTGGTGGGCAGCAGTTTCAAGTGAAATCACCCTAGCTATGGGGAGGTGTTCGCTGACGTAGATCCCCAGCCCATGCATGTGGACAGTGGAATCCTTCCTTAAGAGGGGAAGGTAGCCAGGGATGGAGAGGTCAGAGGAGGGAATAGATGAGTTGAGGTTAGTTTCGCAAAGCGCTAGGATGTCCAGGGACTTTTCATGGAGGAAAGTTTCTACGCTAGGAAAGTTAGTACGAATGCTCCGGATATTAGTGAAGGAAATGTTAAGAGCTTTAGGTGATTTGATTTTAGCTGGTTTAGGGTTGTTTCTGGTATTGTTCATCATATGATTTGCTTAAAGAGAGGGACCTAGTGTAGAGGATACAGGCGGTCATTATCAACGATCTGTGCTGGGAGGGAAACTGGCTAGAGCTGCAACAAGGTGTGGCCTCAGGGTTGCCCACCGAAAGCGCTTGCAGGGACACCTATCCATGCGCGACATGGCACTACAAGAACCCCGATATTATACAACTGTTGATCGGAGCAGCCGCTCTTGACGCTACGCAAGAGTTAGGGCTCCTAAATACCAGCAGCAACCAGGAAACTGCCAACCCGGTACCCTTTCATGGATGAGCCGTTGCCACCAACCAGACAAATCGCAGGAAAATCACGGAAGCAGCAATACTAAGGTCAGAAGTGAGAGAAGAGAAAGCCGGAGACCATATCCTAAACAGAGAACAAGGGGCAAGCCTCTACTCATGTTCAATAGACGTGGGAGGAGTGTTAACCGGGCGATAGTTTGGGCTATCTACTCCAATTTAAAAATAAAATAAAATAAAATAAAATAAAAATGTTAGGGGTGACGAGTTAACTATGTTTTAAAGTCCAAACGGAGCATAAAGTAGAAAATGTTAGTAAGAGAAAAAAAAAGCCAAGAAAATTATTACAGACAGAACGAAGAGGGGAAAAAACGATTTCTCATGCACTTACCCCGGAGAAAATAATATCTGGAAATATGAGTAAAAATAACATAAACAAAATTTTAAAAAATTAATAAAAGCAATAATTTTTCCAGAAAAATAAAGGTCTATATAACTGCGATTTGTGCAGAGAGTTATGGTCAGAGTTTGAATACAAGGTCTGGCCATGTACGAAAATTAAAGATTCCACTGGGAAAAATAATATCGTCTAACTATTTTAGGGATAAAATTAATTTGTATTCTACTACTGGAATAAAAAGGGAGGTGCTGAAAAAGGAAATATTACATTGGAGGTGTTTAAAAAGAGTATTTTAATATTAATATGTACATATACGCATATTTCTATATACATAAATTCATAAAGAAAATCTCCGAAAACACAAAAATGAATGGAATTTTCCTAATAAAGAAAGATTGTTATAGGGAATTTTAAAAAGATATTAATTGTAGTGTAGATCATGGATTCCCTGTATTTATCTCACTATATTAATAAGTTGATTATTGATATTAACAAAACCCCTAAAATGATAGATGATAAAAAAAACGTTAAAATAAATATTTTAGACAGGGGAAGCATTCGAGGATCGTAAAAACAAACTCAGAATTTGTGATTGGTTGTTATCTAAAACCTACATCGGGCTTCTTTCTACGTAGGGAGACCGTAAATAATTCACAGTATCAGTGACAGCTTGTGGTGATTGACAGTCTGAGCTATTCTTTATTAAATGGCCTCGTGCTGATTGCATATGGGGCATCTGCCAATGTTACGAGGTGGGTGATACGTCCGAGAGGGATTGACAGGCTGAGGTAATCGTCTGCGTGCGTCAGTCGTTCAATTTATCGGATTCTCAGGTTTCGGGCGGAGTGGAACCCAGACGAGGCTACGCCGAAGTGTAGAATCTCGTCTGGGAAAAAGCTGACAAGAATGTTTGTTCCAGCTTAATGGCTTGTTGTTCCCATTTAAATGGCATTGTGTCTCATATATCTCGGGCATCTGCTCAAGTAGTGAAGGTGCTTGATATCTCAGAGTATCATTGACACTCTGAAGGGATTGACTGCGTGAGTCAGTCACTCATTTTGTGGGACTCTCTGCATTAAGGGCGGGGAGGAAGCTAGACAAGGCTTCGCCGTAGGGTATAGTCTCGGCTGGAAAAAGAAGACAATAATTTTGTCCAAGCTTACGGGCTCAGTTTTACCCAAATTAATTAGCCTTGTGCTGCACCTACCTCGGGCTTCTGCCCCCATGGGGAGGTCGTAAATAATTCGCAGTGGCATTGTAGATTATTATCAAACTGTGATTTCTGTGAATTTAACTACTCAAATTCTATTCTTTTTTCTTATTATTGTCGTTGTCTAATCTGTGTTGGACTTGTTTTTACTTAAAAATCCATTAGCATGGATATTGTGCAGTAGATATTTCAGCACACATCATCTTGTATCAACTTTCTCGGCGATACAACAGGAACACGCAGAGAATGAAAATAAATCTTAAAACGATCTGATTCGCCGCGATATGCCATGTAATTTTGGTGTGATAATGAAATAACCTAAATCTTAATCTACACAGAAAACATAACTTCATTCTTTCCTATCTCGAATGCAAAGAAAAAGTGGCACTCAAACAAATTTTTTCAAGAAATGATACGATTTAAAATATACTCTTGCTTTGATGTTTCACTCAACACTACAATTCTAAACTCTTTAATTCAAGAGTCAATCATTTTTATCCTCCTTGCAATCATAATATCTATATGCTATCAGGTCTTTCATTTTTATCAAGCACCTCACAGAATTTCTGCAGAACAACATTTCTGTTGTTTCATGTAGCTTCTTCTTTTTCTCTGTAGAAGGACTAATATTAACTAAAAGTTAAGTAGTCTTTCTTTGTTTCTAAAGATATTTGTCTGTTTCTTAATACTTTGCTCAGCTTTTGGACGGCAACTTTTCTGATGCAAATGCACCTCAGGATTTCCATGTTGCCCCACTATTAAAACGATTACCAGATATCTAAATTACTGTCCCTGTTTGATTTCGGTATCCCAATCTAGTAAAACACAAATCCTCAAAGAACTTAACAACCCTGTATACCTGATCACACTTTTCAACAATAATTTATAAATAATATATAGTTAGTTTTAAGAGAGATGTTCAGATGTCTGATTTGTACCCGGACGCCGTTGACGATGGTTGTTTTTACATTGTATAACGGTATATTAGTGTAATATTAATGCAAATATGAGGTTTTATAAGACATCAATATCAGTGATTATAATACAGAAACACATATTTGTCAGTGGAATTCACACTAATTCAATGCATAATGAATATTTGTCGTTATTTATGAGAACAATGTTCATTATATTAATTCATATTCAGACAAGTGTATGCATTAATGCTATACTTACATTCTTCGACAAATAAATGTGATTTTTATGACATTTAAACCTAACTTCTCCAAACAAAACATATTAATTACGGAACATTATTGCGAAGATTTCGAAAGGAGTAATGGCTATCAAATAAACACGAACCTGCGTAAATCTCCCAGCATTCCTTTGCGAAAATAACTTATGCTGTGTCCATTAAAATAGCGAAAGAATGACGACACACGGACACAAAATAACTCTCACATATATGGGAAAGAATATGTTCTTAATATTTCTATAAATCGGACTGCAACAGACACCGAGAAAGAAAGCGAATCGTATCGGAGAGAAAGAGGAATTTATGGGAAAGAGAAAGATAGAAGCATAGAGGGAGAAGGTGTGAGACGGCGTATGAGGAAGAGAATAGTAAAATAAGAAAAACAAAGAAAATCAGATTAGATAGTATAAATATGAAAGACGGTTAGGACGTTAGTGCAAGGGAAGTTGTTAGTGAAAAAGCAGCAAATTAAGTATCAAGAAAGAATAAAACTTAATGAGCTGTACTGGCGAAGTGGTTACAGAATATTGACAAAAGCAGTCGGGACGATAAGGCGGTAAAAATACTACAGATTACAACGTGCGAAGATACATTTAAGTGGACAGAATTAGATTAAAAAAAGACAGAATATCTAAAGTGTACATTAAAATACATTATATGATCCAATTCAAATATATATATATATATATATATATATATATATATATATACTGTGATATCTTACTATTGTTTCGAAATATTGCTCTCAACTTGGTTTATAAAGACATTATTGTAGACACAAAATTTTGAGCAAGTACATTCTGGTCATCGTCCGTTATCTGTTGATTGGCTGATATATATTATCTTGTTGATTATTGTGATATATACTGTGAAATTATCTACTGTTCTTACTTGTTTGATTTAGTGCGTCATTAATAGATCCAAGTATTGAACTCATGGTCACTACATGATATTAATATATGCATAAGCAACTACTGTATCCACTACAATTCCTCATCTCAGAAATAAATACAAATTATCCTACTATTTTAGACGTAGAATTATATGTATATTAATTACTATATACTTAATTGCTCTGTTATATTACATTGAGCACTGTCCTATTAACACAAGATAAATATTTATCTGCACATATGAATATTATATCGCCCATAGCCCAGAGGTAGTATCGCCGACTGACGCCAATTCGCTCGGGATTTCAGTCCTGGGTTAAAAAGCATTCGGTTGTCTAATCGTACTGATGAGCTGTGATACAGCGAAACAGACCAGTCTACAGATGTATATATATATATATTATGTATTTTTTTTTGTTTTTGGCCATAATTAAATTAGACCAGAAAAAAGTTTCATTATATTTATATAGTAGACATTTTGAATATTTTTCATTTGCAAACAAGTTATTTCGCGCCTCAGGGTTCTCCTTTTCGTTGTGTTCAGGCGATTTACGATAACTGATTTTGCAGTTTTTTTCTTAAAATTTCACATAACAGGGATCCTTATGAACGCTTTCAAAATTAGTATAGGTTACTTAAATGATTTAGAACACATTCATCGATGGTTTCATGACCGTAATCAGTATATTTGGCATGGTTACATTTGGTCATAATTTCTGTTCTTACATTTAGTACCTAAATAAACTAGTCAACTGTTTTTCCTGGAAACATCTATATATCTTACCATACATTTTTAAGGCTCGGATGTTTTTATTATTGTCCATTTAAGTCATGTACTTTTGCTTGTGAATCACCACATTTGTATTAAAAAATCACAAAGTGGGCATTTTCTTTTTCCATATATTTCCATTCTTTATAAATGATATTTTTGTACATTTCAATGTAGGTTTATTGCGTTTTGTTTTTTATGTAATTTTCAAAATTACTATCACAGCTATAACTCAGATTGATTGTATTCCTATAGAAAACTCTGTTTAATTCTGAGGTTTTCGTAGTTTTTATCAATCAGTTTAAAAGATATATGTTATATTTTGGTTTAACTTCATTTAAATTTTATTTAAATCAGGAGAAATGATTTGTCAAATGCACAATGTTTGTAACCACATTAACCCTTACATTGTTATGCTTTACACTTCAAACTGCAATACCCTTATGCAAGTTTTATTTCAGCAAGGGACTAACACAATTCCTTGTAATAACACGGATGAACTAAAGAATTATGACAACATTCCTGAACTTAATCAAGGATTTCCTCCAGAAGTATTTCCGGAGATTAGAAATTCTTCTATCAGTCGTTGTTGAAGATAATGTAAATTTATTGAATACATTTACACCTTACTCATTCAAGATGTTTTGCGTAATTTTGGTATTTTTAAAAATGAGATGTCAGTATTATTTACAATTTTGGGTAATATGGATAACAGTTCATTCATTCGTCATGCCCAAAATATAGATAGAAATAAAGAAAAATGTATTCAGGAAAGGGATATCAAAATAATGGGTTCACGAAACTTTGAAATCATTACAACTCTGCTCAGTTAAGTAACAAATTATCTACAACAATCCTATATATATATATATATATATATATATATATATAGGATTTGAAAACGAATTATTTGGCAACCAGGTCTCTACATTTTGGTGTTTTCAGGCGTTTTACAATAACTGATTTTATCGGGGTTTTTTCTGTTTTTTTATTTGACAGCACTCACGTGACAGTGATCTTTATGAACACTAAATTTTTGAAATTAGGAAAAGTTACTTAAAGTTGCTTACTTTAAACGAATAAAGGAAAATTATGTCGGATTTCTTTCATTTTCTTTGCAATGTGTCTTTGTTTAAGTTAGGGTATGCAACAGAAGATATGTATAAATTAAAGTCAGTTGAAATTGTTCAAAATCACTATTCCGGTTTGTTTGAATTGGAAATCTTATGTAGCTGAGTGGTCTAAGGCAAGTCAGATTTATTTCTTTATATATATATATATATATATATATATATATATATATATATATACTAATCAAGATCACCCGGGGTAAACCAGTAAAGGCACTAAATTGGGCAACCCAGTAAAGGTATTAACATACATCTTTTGTGTTAGTGCCTTACTGATGACGTCGAGTATTTTGCTAAAATTTCTAAAAATGCACACACCTTATAGAAAAGTTAATTGCAAAAGTTACCATGATAGTATTTATAGAAAAAGCACAAACAGGCAGACTTACGGCCTTGAAAAATACGTTTGAAGGCGTGACACAAGATCAATTTCTCATAATACTGCTGATTCTTATTTAGATTATACCAAAGCTCTCTAGATGTATAGTAAAAGAACCGGCATTAATATTCAAATCATGGTTGAATGGTAGACTTATAGATATGTAGGATAGATTCCAGAGATAAAAATTGTCTTGCACAAAACAGAGAAATAACTTTATTTGCAGATGGTATAGCAATTGTTGTTATCTTAATCTAAAAATTAGAATAGTAATCATTAGACAGTAATATAGTCATATATATAAAAATGATCATATTCAATTCTTGCGTACTATAGATATCTGTAGATATGCGAAATCATTTTTCGAATTTGCGGGAACGGTTAAAGGAGATATGATTGCTTTTTTGTAAGTGGTCCAAAAACTAACATGTTAATTACGACTGCAAGAATTTTGGTATTTGTCCCAGTAATATCATTATGATATCATTAAAAATTGCTACTTTGCTTTGGTTTGGCAATTGCTTTGAAGGAATGAGTTCATGGCAAACACAATCATATTTCAGTGCATGAGCGCATAAATATAATTAGATATATACTCACGGAAAAAATCAAAAATGTACACAAGTAAAAACTCAACAGATCATCATATATTAATTTTTATATGTGTCTGTGTGTGTATACACGTCTATTTGTCCATGTGTAGATGTTTTGAGGTTATATATGTGCATTCATTTGTTTCCTCGTTTGATATATGAATAACTTTCTAAATTTAATAATTTGTTAGGCCTAGAATTTAAAATTCGCAAAAAAATCAAGTGAATCTAATAGTCAATTCATAATGCTGATCTCAATTTAATCAAATATTATTATTAAAACCCACAAAAATTATTTTTGAGTCTGCTCACATATTCTTCACTCTTCGGGGTTCTTGACAACATAAAACGGGGAATCTGTAGTGTAATCGATACCGACTTGGCAGACCGCCTGCAGTTACTCTCTTACCGGCGTGAGGTGGCTTTGCTGTGTCTTTTCTATAAATACTTTCACGGTTTCTGCTCCGATGAACTTTGATCACTGTTGCCTCCTAGATACGAATTTGCACGAGATAATAGATTAGCAACTAGATCCCACCCTTTTACAGTTAAACCGATAAAATATAACCGCAATTTCTACTCGGATAGCTTCTTTTCTCGCACTGCCTACCTGTGGAATTCCCTTCCACATATTTGCTTTCTCGACAGCTACAATCTCCAGGAGTTTAAATGTAAGGTCAAGAGACACCTCCTGACACACTAACTCGCAACTATTCTCTCAAACACTATTCCCATCTACATTCTTACCCGTCTATCACCCTACTTCTGACATTCCTTATATCTAACCACTCTTCCTCACCACCTTCCCCTATGTAACCCCTTGCGCAATAGCGGCAGTGGAATGCCTTGCTTGTGGTGAGAAGATTTAAAGAAAACAAGAAATTACTTTATTCTGATTAGTGCACAGTTTTTGCAACAATGCCTCCTTGATTAAAGGAGGTTTGGCTTGTTTTTAACATTATAAAACACTTCAACTTGAAATAAACTTTATCACTTGATTAGACACAAAAAATTTCGAAACAAAATAACTACGTTTGTAGTGATATGATATATATTCATGTTATAATTTCTGAATAAATATTATTAGTTCTAATTTGTATTGACCACATTTTAAGAATAGTGTTTCTTTGAATACGGAATATTATTCCATCCATAACTACCCTATATTTGGTTATATATATACTGGATATGAGTATAATTGTCGTAATTTGCGCTATCAACTAACAACGGAACTCAACATTCCATCATCTGCAGCAAAATTTTAACTAAGATTACAATGTTTAATTTTTCTAACATCGTTGACGGAAATGAAAAATGGTTTCTCTCATGTCAAAAGAAAAGAAGAAGCTGTGATTTTTATAAAATGAAATGTTTTATCAATGCAAAAACCAAGATTTCGTCCCTAGAAACCCTTGCATCTGGTTCGTAGAGATTATGTATGGCATTGAAGCCTGGAAGGTTCATAGTTGCAGGCTTTTATTTCCATCAATTTTATCTGTTAACAGAAACATTTTCTAAAATATACCATGCTGTGGTAGATAACAAAAATGAGTATGAACATGCAATGACACAACTTTCATGTCAAACATCTCCCAATAATAAGATCCTAAGCAGGGAAAGTTTTTCCACATCTTCTACAGTTCCCAGATCTAACAACTGCAGATTTCAATCTGTTTTTGTTACAATCCGCTTTCGTTACTTGAAGTATACTCTGAAGTAAAGAAGAATTGGAAAACATTACTTCATATTCTTTCGGGCCAATATGTATTTCTTTATTCTTGGAATTGAATATATTTTGATTAGCAGGAGTTGAAGATCAAGGTAAACTCTGTAAAGGCTTTTAGTGAAAGGAAACAATATATGTCTAATATTATCTTTACAACTGTGTATATGTGTAAATCAAAATATTTTGAACAAATTGAGTGTACCTAATGAATCAATTTTTACACGTGTATCTGCAAGGCCTCAAACAATTATGAAGAAATGAGAAGTTGATATCAGAGGTCAATAGAGTAAAGCAGAAGTCAAGAATTAAAACGATTGGTCATTCCTCGTCAAATGAAGCAATTTCTAACAAATTGATTTTAAGATAATGAATTTTCGAGAAGCTATGAAAATATATTACGATCTCATAAATGATAAGTTAGATAAGGGCAAATTTAAACTCTGCGGCTCCACGAGGTCATTGTAGAAAGAATTAGTTTGTCATTCAACATTTATACTAGAACTAAACAATGATTATTTTTGGACTAAATTAGTACTTTGGCAAAAACAAATAAGGTAATGAAAGAAATTGGAAATCATCAGATTCCAATTTGGAATAGAATAACCTTTGTTTGTCATAAAGAATATCAGAAAATATTATTAAAACCATTTTCGATGTCTTTAAAAAAAGTTTCAGTATTGATGTAAGTTTCATTTTAATTATTAATTCCCGTGGGCAGTGAGTGACTTTAAAATCCAACGTAACATTTTTATATTGGCCGCAGTAGAACCATTCTCTCTTTGGGATTGACATAACGTATCGAGTAAATTCTTTACATATAGACCATTCAATCATCAACACATGCAACTATTAAAATAAGTCAAATATGTATAAAGTAATTCCTACTCTATCAGCTTTTTCTCACACTTCCCGTCTGTGGAATTCCCTTCCGCATACATGCTTACTCAACAGCTACAATCTTCAAGAATTTAAATGTAAGGTCAATAGTCATCTCTTATCTCACGGACTCGCATCCTTTCTGTATTGCTATCTTCTCCATCCAATCTACTCCCATCAAAAAGGGTATTCTCATACTTCTATTACCTTCTACATAAAACCTCCTATAACCTGACCCTCTTTCTCATCACGTTCCTCCTATGTAACTCCCTGCGATCAGTAGCAGTAAAACTGCCTCGCTTGGGGTGAATTTTTTTAATCTAATAGAAAAATAATATGTATCTCTCACTGATGGATAAGGCAAAAACAATTCTTAACTAGTATAAAAAATAACAAAATGATGAGTGTTAAATTTAATAGCTGTAAAAGACATAGGATTGTGCAAATTGTAGTTTTACAAATGTAATACACACACACACACACACATATATAACGATCTCTCTTATAATAGGGATGATATATATAAATCCTTCCCTAATCGATGACAAAAGTGAGTAAATAATATATTGTTAAGAGAGAACACGTGACAAGCTGATCATAGAAAGAAGTAAAGTTTAATAACTGGTAGTAAAAATAATAAGATAATGAGCTGAGCCGTCGATGCCTCACTATTGTCTCTCTCTGCATGAGTGTGACAGAAGGAACATATATATATATATATATATATATATATATATATATATATGTGTGTGTGTGTGTGTGTGTGTGTGTATATATATATATATATATATATATATATATATAAGTTATACATATTTTTATGTCCAGAAAGAAAAAAATTTTAAGAACACAAGAAAAATGAGACGAAAGAAAGTATCTCGGACTCGATGGCAAGACAACACAAACGTGTTGTCGCCGTCATAATAAAGAGTCCTTAGGTAGTCGTTTTTGCATAGCTACCTATAAACTTGCGTGGTTTATTCATTGCCAAAAATCATAATATTTTGTAAGTAATTTTATTTTTATTTTTCATTCATTTATTTGATTGATAATTATGAGGGTGCTAAGGATAAATTTCTTTAAAAGTAACACATAACTGATGAGAAGGGTACATTCATGTCTTTCCCGTAAATGTATAGAACAAACTCGAGTGGAATTGGAACTCGCTTTGCCGGCTAAGAATCCCGAGCCTTATCCATTATAGCCCCAGATACATCCAGTCTTGTAGATCTTTGTATTTCTTAGCTGTCAGCTATCTAGGTATTGAGCCGTCTCAAACTTGCTTAACTTCAAAGTGTTTTGGCCGTAACCAAATAAAGACACAGAATTAGTACAATATATATATATATATATATATTCAATTATGCTTCTGTGTATGGGTTTGTATAGTTTATATGATGACTTATTAAACAGGTGGTAAATAACACAGTGAATGGAGAATTCCTATTCTCTCATCTTTTCACGAAATAATCCGCAAATACGTCATAATCTATCACTATCATCGTTACATATTTTATAAACTGCTACATTGGCATTTTTTTTCAAAAAATAGTCAAACCTATACTCTATAGGATACTAATTGACCGACCTGATAGGTGATTGTAAAACAAAACACATTGCACGACACGGAAAACAACGACGGAGATAGTGTTTGTGACTTAGACAGTCACACTTTATAAAAGTTCCTAAAATATGCCTGTTGAACAAGTAATAAACAGTAATATCCCGTTAGCTTGGTTGCCGATTTATCTTAGATTCTTGAGATATACAAATGGAATAGACAATTTTCAAAATGTTACAAGAACAGAGATTTCCTACCCAAGATTTCAGGATGAGAAAACTATTTTAAATGGTCCTAAATATAAAACCGATAATAGGAATTGAGCTGAGTGCAAAATTTAAGTTACCATGAGAAAATGTCCGTAATAACGCTTTCTCGAATTTTTTCATGAAAGGAAGGACACGAAGAAAAAGAAATGTGGATTTTGCTCTCTCTTTCTATCTCTATCTCTCACTCTCTCTCTCTCTCTCTCTCTCTCTATATATATATATATATATATATATATATATATATATATATATATTGAAATAAATACATAATACTTTGTATTATACACACACACACACACACACACACACACACACATGTATAGGATGTGGTTTCCGGTTTCTCTTTTCCAATCTACTCACTCTTACGTAGCCCCCTGCACACCAGTGGCCTTACCGCCTTGCGCCTTGCTTGGGATGATGTGATTATATATATATATATATATATATATATATATATATATATATATATATATATATTCTTCATTAATCGACGACAGGAATATTAGAAAAATTAAAAAAATATTAATGCACTGTTAAAGAAAGAAAATGTGGCAACATCTGTAATAGCGGGTTTAGTAACTGGAGAGAAGGAACTGAGCTGAGGCTGCCTCGTTGTTTTTTCTCTCCATGAGTATGACTGGAAGAATATATATGCAAATAAATACGCAACAATCTGTTTTTTTATTGTAATAAAAAGTATATATTAAATTATGCATTTCACCTGCAATTCCATTTCTTTCAACTTAGTTTAAAAACGACTTACTTGTTATTGCGGTTAAAGATTTTATTTAATTTCTTTTATTCGGATAATATTCTTTAATATTTTAATTTTATTGTGGATAACTTGGGCACAACATACGAGAAACGACTAGTTTTTTAGAGTGAATAGAAACGAAAGTAGATTTATACTTTGCATAAAGAAAGAGATAGCTTAAGTTTCTTTGGTATGTATAGAGGAAGGAGGGCTTAGAGTATCTGATACTCACAATGCACATAGATGTACAGAGAGACAACAGAAAACAGCACTTGATATTCTTTATGAACCCAAGCTATTTGATGGCAGAGGCATAAAAAGACAGATAGGAAGGTGTGGCAGGTCATTAACGCCTATGTCCTGAAGCAACATGGCACTTAAAAGAAGAAATAATTGAGTTTTTGTGAGACATTTTGTTGATACGGAGGTAGGTTGTATGTTCGTAAGTAAAATATATTTTTGTCAAGTTCCCAATACATCCAAAATGCTCCCTGCATCCAAAATTTGATTAAACACATTCGGACACTTAATAACAAAAGACTACAGCAGGCAGTTCACAAAATGTATTTCAATCACAACCTCCATGTTTTAATGTGCTATCTAACCGTTAAGTTAATTTTAGCCATCGCATTTGAGCGTACTGACAATTTTCAGACAAATGAATGCACCAGGTTATGTGTTTTCTTTCAGAAACCTTAACTAAAGACAATACATCTTAGTTGCAGTGTAAACCACACAAAGTCTCGAGTACAAACTCCCACAAAACATCAAAAAACGATTTTTATGATGCATTCAATGAAGAATCTGGAGGAAAATGCAATGTGCATTCAATGCATAAAAAAAAGAATAAAATTAACCTACGCAAGATCAAAAACTAACGATGAATATAGGAAAAGATGATTTAGCGATTACAAAACAGATACTGTTTCGTAAGAAAGTGTTGGGATACCTGAAAACGAAATATTAAAAAACATTACAGCACCGGAAGCAATAAATACGGCAACACTCACACATCATAAATAGGAAAACGTTTTGAAAATGTCTTGTGGAAGCCAAAAGAATAAAGAAATTTACTACTGACTATTAGCGTCCTGTGGCATTTGTTCCTACATTTCTGAATTAAAAACTTCGATGTAAATGCACAGACACGACACACACACACACACACACACACACACACACACACACACACACCTATATATACATATATATATATATATATATATATATATATATATATATATATATATAGTGCAAAAAATTTGTCACTTTAACTGAGCTGGTTTATGCGGATTTTGAAGTTTCGAAGTAATCAATAATCACAAAACATCACTCAACTCCCAAAAATTTCAAAAGTATCAAATTGCCATCAAGATATATATGGAATCAAAAGAAATCAACATTACCACGAAAATAAAATGGGAAATAGTAAAAAAAAAAACACCACCACGCAGCAGCTATCGCAAAATCTGTAAATTATGCTTAGAATATAAACTAGCGGCAATCAGATTTGAAAAATAAATTAACTTATTAAATAAGTGATATGAATTTATTAAATAAAATAAATTTATTAAATGAACTTATTAAATAAATGAAATAAATTAACTTATTAAATAAATGAAATGAGATAATGATAAACTGCAGATATGTGAATAAATATATATTTTGCTACACAAATAACAACTGAAACAAAACTTGGAAATAAAGATATAAATATATATATATAAACACAACGAAAAATCCCCAAAAATATAAAAACATGAAACCAAAAAGGTCACCCATATAGCCTACAGACGAAAATACACTCAAGCACACGAACACCAAACTATGACTTAAAAAAGAATCCTCTAATGGGCCAAATAGACTAAAACGGAAAAATAAAAGATGAAACCAATAAAAGAAAAGGTGGACGAAAAACAGGATAAACCTGCTACAATAAGCTAGTAAGCAGTTACCAATTCAATATAAATCAATTCAGCGTACATTCAGCGTACATTAAAAAATGATTAACAGATATCACACACCTGCACAATGAATATAGATAAAAAGAAAAGCAACCAACTCAGATGTGATTATTACCACAAAATATCCAATCCGAAAAAAAACGACACTTAGCAGCAAGAAACAGCCCCGAGGAATGAAGGCATCAAAACTCTTTACTTAAATTGATCAGTTCAAATGAAAAAATATTTGCATCAAAACTAGCAACATCATCTTTACACCCCGTTACCGAGCACATTACGTTAAAAAATCTTTGTAAGTTTACATTTTATCAGTAAAACTACTGAAAAAACTATTGGCAGAAAACATTATCACAACTCAATAATATATATATAATTTTAGACTTAGATTTTCGCTATCTTTACGCCAGTTTCAATAACTGAATTTACTGTTTATTTTTTAAAGAGATAGATAGATAGATAGATAGATAGATAGATAGATAGATAGATAGATAGATAGATAGATAGATAGATTGTGCATTTAACCAGGAATTCATCTCTTTTATAACTGATTCGCTAAAAACGGCTGATACTTTATTAAAATTTTTATTTACTTTTTCTTGTGTTCATACGAACATTTTCTTGTTCAGGACATAATTCTTTTAAAACATAAAGTGTATAAAACGGTTTACATGTTGGCGCAATTTTTGTTTTTCTTTCTGTCATCATCAGGAACAACTTTTTCTTTTAAATTTTAAACTGAATATGTGTTTCTTTTTGTATGTCTCTGAAGTTATAATAATGATTTATTTTCATAAAAGAGTGAACGAACATTATTGAATATTGGCTTTACTTTTTCTATTATTAAACATACCATTTTTATAATCTTTTCTGCATGTGGATGATACTATAAAACTTGTATTTTCTACTAGTTGGTAGCGGATGGAATTTTGTAGGTTTACAGTGTGATTATTTGAGTTTTAACTGTGTTATGGTCAGATAAGTGTAAGGTGTGCCATTAAGATAGGCATGTAGTTGTACGACTAATATAATTATTTATATGATTTGTTTGATCAGGAACATAGTTCCTTAAGAGTCAGCTATTACAAATTTTGTGTCTATAAATGAAAATAGATTTACAAACACAAAAATAAATAAAAAACTTAATCGCTCTAACTTCTCAGTCATCTTTAAGGAAATGTGAATATGCACAAAAACGCATTTCAGAAGCTAACCAGAATCTGAAAGAGAGGAAAATCTCATTAGAAACAAAGAGAAGCGTGCTGGATTGCTATGTGTTATCTGTTCTTCTGTATGGTAGTAAATACTGGAGGAACTTAGCAAACAATGAGGGAGAGGCCTGAGGCAACAGAGATGTGGTTGCACAGAAACATGCTGTGAATGCCATGAAATGATCACTTGTGCAACGATGAGAATTTGGAAAGGATGCAAACGAGAAGAAAACTGATACTATGTATCAGGAAGTGATAAATGAGGTTCATGGGACAAGTAATGAAGAAAGAGGACTTGGAGAACATAATACTCACAGGTCATATAAATGGAAGGAGAGACAGGGGAAAGTAGCCCGTACTTGTTAGGTATGTGCAAATGGTTGACGGACTGGAGCTTAGAAGAAATAACAAGCAAAAAGTTATTCAGAGCAACAAGAGACAGAGCCAAGTGGAAGATCATGACCGCCTACGTCATAAAAAGACATGGTACATGAAGATGAAGTGTGTACGTGTGTGTTAGTAAAATATAGCAAAAAGGAAGGAAATCAGGCAAAGCGGAAAATGTTTTCATTGAGAACGCGTTTCATTATGTTTGGTAGGTGTC
>JBBBDQ010000980.1:1430000-1467500 GCA_037127315.1 Ascarosepion bandense | reverse complement strand
TCGTTGTTGGCGCTTAATCATAGTCTACAGCAGGTTAAAACAAGAACTTAGGAGCATGCACAAGTAATGTCGCGCAGCAACAGCAGCAGCAACCTAATAGACAGGGAGGGATATTGAAGAAAATATAACAATTTAGGCGTTATAGTGAGAGGGTAATGTCAGGGCAGGGTTGTAGGGAGAACGTAAATGCTAATAAAAACAGTTGCAGTGGAAGTAAGAATGGGCAGGAGGAAGAGGACATTATGATTAAACTGAAAGAGGTGTATTCTGGAACCAGTGAACAGAAGAAAAGAAAATGGTAGTAGTAATAGTAGTAAAGATGAAGAAGAAAAAAAAAGAAGAATGTTGTTTTTTAGAATACAAAGGAAAGGAAAAAAATATACACCTTTTGAAAAGAAAAAGAAGAAATACAATAGAATTAATTGTAGTAAAAATAATAGGAGATAATAAGAGAAAAGGACAATGATATAGAAGAAAATCTCCAGTAGTAGTTGTAGTAGTAGTAGCCGTAGAAGAGGAAATGAAATAAAATGATGAAGTAGTCATTCCAGTAGTAGAAAATATTTTGAAGTATTATTAGCAGTATTTATAGAAGAAGAAGAAGAAGAAGAAGAAGAAGAAGAAGAAGAAGAATGTTGTGATGGAGGACGGTGCTACAAAAAAGGTTACTCATACTAGAAAATATCGAGAATAAGTGAGTAAACATTAATTTCAAGGCGTATAAGATGCAAGGGAAATCTCGATGTCAGAGGAGGTCATTAAATGATAGGAAGCTACGTTAAACGAAAGCGAATCGTTTGGTTAAACTGAAAGGTAGTTAAAGAGGAAAAGAAAGTATGACTTTAATTTTAAAATGTATGAATAACGAGAAAGAAATAAAGGAAAAAGTAAGAAGGGGAAAAGAAAGAAGGGAAAAAGTAAGAAGGAGAAAAAGAAAGAAAGGAGACAAACTCACGAACAAAAGAAACAAATAAACAAAAAAAAGAAATATGTGAATTTCTAAAGGTACAAGAGAAAAATAATAATCAGAATCTGATCAGATAATGAGTAAGCAAAATTGAAAGAAGGAAGTAAAAAGTTTGGGAAAAATCAAAGATACCTAAAAATAAATTCAAAAGATATGAAGAAAAATATGTATAAAAAAATAAACAAGCAAAGAAACATTAGAGAATGATGTGCAATATGTGAATCATTTAGGTTCACACAGAAAGAATCTTAGAATATAGTAAGAAAGAATATGGAAAGCAAAATAAACAAGGATGTTTCAAGAAAGAAACTAAAAAGTAATATGAAAATGTATAGAGTTAGCAAACGTATAAATAATAAGAGCATAATTGAACAAAGCGAAAATATATGAGAAATGAATAAAAAACACGACACAAAGTTTGTAAACTGAAAAAAAGAAGGTAGAGGAAGAAACAACTAGAAAGTAAAACGACTTAAATTTAATAAAATAGAAAGACGTTAAGAAACAAATCTGGCAGAAAGAAATCAGTGAGAAAAAAAAAGAAACAACATACATATATGGTAGAAGTAGAGAAGGAAAAAGAAGAATAAACAGAGAAATAAGAAAGAGGATAAGGGACAAAGCGTTAAACGAGAGGAAGTACAATAATGGAGAGAGAGAGAGAGCAGGAAGAAAGTAAAGAAGGAAGACGGAAGAAATTGTAGAGAGAAAACAAAGAAAAGGAAAACTAAAAACGACGAAACCTAGATGAAATGATAAAGAAGAAGAATAAAGGTATAATAGAGAGAAAGAGTGAAGAGGAGGTAAATTGTGATGATAGAGAGAAAATTAAAGATCATGAAGAAGACGATAAGAAATGTCAGATAGAAAAATGAGAAGAATAAGAAACAAGGAAGAGTAAGACAAAAACATAAGACAGAGAGAAAAGAAAAAAGTAGAAAAGAAGAAATAGGAGAAAACTGAGAGAGCGAGAGAACTTAATGAGTCAAGTGCAAAAGAAATAGAAAACAAGAAAGATTACTAAGCTGATGGAGATATTCGAGTGAACTTCATGAAAAATAAGAAAAAAAGAGGAAGTAAAACACGAAAAAATGATAGAGCATAGTTTGAGAGGGAAGAGCGGGAAAAATGACTAAAAAAGAAGAACGGAATTTAAGATGAAGAAAAAGGAACAGTGAAAGATATCAACGACAAGTGAAGAGAAGAAAGAATGGATAGAGAAAACAAAAGCAAAATAAAAATGAAGGAGAGGGAGGACGCAGCGATGTGATCGTGAGTAAAGAACAAACAATGTTGCTGAGGAACACGGTAAAGACAGAGAGAAAATACTTTGAACGCAGAAAACGGTAAGAAAAAAAAGTCGATAAAGACATAAACACAAGGAAAAACGTGCTTATTTATTCGAAAAGATAGAAAAAGCAAAACGAGAAGTGAAGACATTGAAAATAAGGAAGTAATTTTAAGCGAAAAATAATTTAATTGGATAGGAATATAAGATTTGTAAGAATGATAAGGCATTTTTTTTCTTTTGGAAACTTGGTGAAGAAGAAACTGTTGAAAAGTGCAGCAATAAAAAGGAAGAAAGAAATATAAAAAAAAATGGGACTGAAGTTGAGAATAAAAAAAACGAACTTGGAGTTTCATCTAACTTAGAAAATCGATGTAGATGACACGACGTGGGAAGGGTGAGAAAGACATCCCAGATAAAACGAAAGCGAAAGAAACGGAGGGGTAGAGTATATGGCTGAGAAGAAAGTAATATAGGAATAAAAATAAATTTTGTACTCACGATATAATTGTGATTAGATAGAAGAAGGGAAAATATTTTTAAAGTGACTTATCCGGGGCGGGAGCGAGAAAAATTAAAAGCAAATGCGTAAAACTTAAATAAAATAAAGAAAGAAAGAAAGAAAGAAATATATAGGCAGGGGAACAGGTAATTAAAAGTAAATGTATAAAAGAAGAAAAAAGAAAAAATGAAGAGAAGAAAGTGAAAAAGGAACAGGAGGACGAAAAATAAAGATGCGAAGATAGGAAAGGTAGAAAAGTAATCAACGAAATGGATAAAGAGATGAAAAAGAATAAAAATACAATTATAGAAGAGAGAGAGAAAAGTAAATCTAAGTTATTAGAGGAAGATTATAAATTTGTTTAAAGGCGAAACCTGAAAAGAAGAAAAGAAAACGAAGCAGTAGAAAGGAGAGCAGGAAAAAAAGAAACACATTGTGAGTAAAGAAAGAAGGGAGAAAAATAAAAAAAGACGAAGAGAAATAATAAAACTAAATAACGCAAAATACATACAAATAAAGAAAACAGTAAAAGAACATAAAGATGGAGGCTAAAAATGGAAAGAGGGACAAACAAGAGGCTAAAAAGAATACGAAGAGTAAACAGTATATACATGAGAGGAGATGACGGAGATGCAAAGAAAGGGAAGAATGGAAACTAGAAGCAAATGGAGGAAAGAGTAAAAGAAAGTAATGAGAACAAAAGAAACGAAAAAGAGAACGAGAACGATCGAATCAAAGCGAAAATCTGAAGAAACATTGAAAAGCAAATTGAGGGAAAAAAAGAAAGTTAAATGTGACAACAGAAGAAAGAAAGGATGTCGAAGAAGATGTATAAAAATGAAGAAGTTGGACATGAAGAAAAAAGAAGTAGATGATAAGAAGAAAACGAATAAACACAATAAAATTAGAATTGAAGCTGATGAAGATGCAAAGAAAAAGAATGAGATGAAAAACGGCCAAAGGTGAAGAAGAACCGAAATTGGGGTGTGTGGATAAAGGAGAAAGCGAAGATGAGCTAATAAAAAGAGTAGACAGTTATGAGTATACAAAGAAGGCAAAGGTGAACAAGAGCCCAATAAGAAAAAATGAGAAAAGTGGGTGTCAAAACAAAGAGCAAGGACAATAAAAAGAAGAGATGCTGATGAAGATGCAAAGAAATCGAAGAGGTCGAACTAGAGCCAAAATTAAATATAGGCTAAAAAAGTGAAGAGAGGAGAGGCAATTAATCGAATGTAGTAAATTGAGTGGGGATACAAACAAAAGAATAAATAAAGGAAGGTCAGGATGTGAATATTTCTCTCCTTCTCTCTCTCTCTTTCTCTATCTATCTATCTATCTATCTATCTATATATATATATATATATATATATATATATATATATATGATGATGAAGGTAGACAATGCAAATCAATGATAAATAGTAAACAAGTATAAAGGCCACGAGGATAATGATTCAAACTAGTCAAGGGAGAAAAAAGGACTAGAGATGGAAGAGGATTCGGCCGATAAGTTTTGGTCTCGGGGAATATGAACAAGTTGGTAGAAACTAACTATTAAGAAAACAAAGTATAAAATAAAAATGAGAAAGAAACATTATGCTTATATGTAAAACTGGTAAAAGCAAACGCAACTGAGAATAAGTAAACAACGGTGGAGAGAAATAAAAGAGAAAAATAATAAATTCAAGAATACGAAGGCGAATAAGATGTTGGAGAATACAGCATGCGACCTAACATACTGAAAGGACAATTAATATAATTGGAATGTAAAGAGAAATAAGAAATAAAACGAAAATTAGAAGAATAAAAGCCATAACTGGTACATGATGACAATTTGTAATCTTTTTTAAAAAGTCAGTAAAATAATAATTAGAATATTTAAGGAAAATTAGATATTGAAACTAAAGCAAGGAATAATGTAAGAAAAAATAACATTAAAATAATAGGAAAGAACAACAAAGAATAATGTGAAAAGAACAATCAAAACAAGGGAGGTAATAAAGCCGAACAATGGGAGGATGAAACAGAAAACAAATGCATATATAAAAGATTTGAGAAAGATAAAAACAGATTAGCATCATCATCATATAAGCAACAACGTCAGCAGCAGCAGCAGGAGCAGCGGCAGCAGAAGGAGAATGGAGGAGAAGAAGAAAAAGTTAAAAAAGGGGTAAAACGAAGCCAAAAAGAAACAGAGAGTAGAAAGACTAAACTAATATAAAATAAAAAAGGCAAAGAAACGTAAATAAATTATATACATATAGCCATCCGCAGACACATCAGTTTCGCAGCTCATCAGTACGGTTAGACATCCGATTGCTTTTACTCAGGATTGAAACTCGACCGCTATTAGCGTCAGTCGGCGATTCAACCTCTGAACTATAAGCGCTCGGCAATATGCGTGTGTGTTTGCGTGAGTGTGCGTGTATATATATATATATATATATATATATATATATATATATATATATATAAGCGCTGAAAGTACAAACCTACGTAGGGAGACATATCTCAATCATTCCCTTTCTCTCTCTATGATTTGCACTATGTATCTATCTATCTATCTATCTATCTATCTATCTATCTATCTATCTATCTATCTGTCTGTCACACACTCACATGCATTTACATATATGAATGCATACAGGAGAAAACAAAGTTATTTAAAAAAGTAGCAAAACTTTCAGGAAATGAAGTGTGATAGACTAATAAGCTAAAGTGTTTACAGGCAGAATTTAGAAATTTATTCTGAAAAGAAGAAACCAAACATACTATGTAACTAACAAAAACAGGAAAAATTAATACAAATTGAAATAATCAAAAGTATAAAAAAGGATATTTAATCTATCTATCTATCTATCTATCTATCTATCTATCTATCTATCTATCTATCTATCTATCTGTCTGTCTGTCTATTTATCTATCTACTATTTGGACAATACTCTTTCTGTTAATTAAGTTTAACTGAATGTATATATTTTTCATTTGATTTGAAAGCATTCTTAGATTTTTCCGTTTGTTGGGAATAAGGGAGTGCAAAAAATGTCCATTTTACCCTTTGTCCCGAGCGCTTTCGTCCACTTCTTTAACAATGTTCCAGTTTTCCAGGTTTTTTTTTCTGCTGTGTATTTCTCTTTATGTTTGACTGGATGGGATATGTTTCATTGTATATCTTTTGATTGATAGAAGGATTTATATATATATGGGTGGGTGTGAATTAGATAATATTTTCAATTACCTTGACAGGAGATACCAAATACTTAGAGGGATACGAATCGTAGGCCCCTTTTCATGAATAAGAGAGGGAATCTAATGAAAATATAGATATTAATGCAAATAGCTCAGAAAAACTTAGATAAACTATCAAAATGCAGAACTAAAATCACAGAAGTTTTTGACACACACACACACACACACGCATATATATATATATATATATATGGTGAAAATCAGCCTGAAATTTAACGTTAGGCTACGACAGAAATAAATAGTAGTATTAGCAAATCTATATTTTATTCTAGTAGTTCGATGAAAGCGCTTATTGATGATTATAAAAAAATAAGCGAAATGGTGATAAAGACAGGCATTAGACGAAAATGGGTAAATGTGCTCGATGCGAAAAGAAATAAATGGATTAAAAGACATCCGTTGCAGTAAAAAAGCAATGCCTACAAAAAGAAAGAGAAAACACCTTATTTTTAATCGTAATAGGTTATTTGATTGCAGAAAAATAAGAGAGAAATTAAAGAACAGGCAAGGAATGTGATGAGAAGTGGAAACGGTCATAGGATAAGAGATAAAGTGGAATGGGCAGATAGCGAAAATGAGATAGAAGGAAAGGCAACAAAGTGTAAAATTCTAAAATAATTAGGCGAATTAAAGATTTATAGATGTTAAAGACAACAAACAAGAAATGGTTTTGAAGTAAGTATTTAAAAAAGTAATAAAAGAAATAATACACAATAGCATTTTAATAATAGAGTAAAAACATGACGGAAAATATTTTTTAATTAGTGAAAAATACAGTTACAATGTAAAATCGGCCGTAAACCTGAAAGAAATACAGATAAATGAAAGAGAGAAAGAAAGCGTGAAAAAAAAGTGAGAACTAAAGAAAGATAGAAAGAAAGAAAACCCGAAAGAAAAAATGTAATAAAAGTGTACGAAAGGAAAAATCAAGAAATAAAGAAAGAAAAGAAAACATTAATAAGAAAGAATAGAAAAAGAGAGTAAAAAAGTAAAAGAATAATGAGTGAAAAAAACAAAGTTAAGATAACAGTAAGAAAAGAAGAAAGAAAAAGTAAGAACAAAAAAGAACGAATGAACGAAAGAAAGATAAAAGAAAGGAAGATAAAATGTAGTAAATAGAAATTATGATAAATAACAAAATGAAAGAAGAAAAAGAGAAAAAAAAGAATGAGGGAATGAAAATAGAAAAACAAAGGCAGAAAGTTAAAACGTAAACATAAAAAAAGGAATGACTAGAAAAAAAGAAAGAAAAATAGAAGAAAATAAAGAAAGTAATGACAAAGGAAGAAAAATGAAACAAGAAACGGATAAATAAAAATTAAAGAAAAAATTAAGAAATAAATTTAAAAGTAAAATGAGAGGAAGAAACATTGAAAGAAAAAAAAAGAAATATTAACAACAAATAAATAAAGAGAATAAAATAAAGAAAATAAAATAAAAAAATAACATAAATAAGTAACAAATCGATACAAAGAAAGAAGTACAAAGAAAGAAAGAAATAAAGAAAGAAAATAGTAAAAAAAAAATAACATAAATAAAGAAAAAGCGACAGGAAATTAAAAAAAACGAAACAAAGAACGGAAAAAAAAGAAAATTAAAAATTAAAAATTAAAACAAAAGAAGCATTAGTTAAACGACAAAAAAAAAACAAGAAGAAAATACGAAAAATATAATATGAAGCTACTTATAAAAGGAGCCCTTTTCTTTTTTCTATTTTGAGGACAATTCCATGCACACATCGAGCGTATTAACATCACGCCGTTCATGAAATTTGCACTTTTTCAAACTTTAAATGATTTGCTTATCGCCCCTTTATGAAAAGCTATCCTGTATATGGAATACTGGGGAAAAAAGGTAAATAGATAGATAGATAAATACGTACGTAGACAGATATATATAAATATATATGTAACTACATATGTATCTAGAAATTTATATAAACATATATATTGCCATACCTTATTATCTATCTATCTATCTATCTATCTATCTATCTATCTATCTATCTATCTATCTATATATATATATATATATATATACACTCATATATTTATATTTGTATACGTTTGTGTCTGCTTGTATATATTATATATATATATATATATATATATATATATATACATATATATATTGACAGAAAATTATAATTCAGATATATATATATATATATATATATATATATATATATACTTAAAATTTATGGTAATCTATTTCTATATCTCTATCCCTCTATCTACATATAGAGAAAGAAAAAGAGAGAAGGAAATGAGAAATATATATATATATATATATATATATATATATATATATATATATTATATATATATATATATATATATATATATATAATCATATGCAGATAGAATGAATTACAGTTAAAACGAAGCAGTACAAAATGCAGTTAAAAGTGCATATGAAATGCGAGTTTTGAAATTATATTAGAAGGTGGTATTTATTGCCAGATACTGACATATCCTGGTAATGAAAGAGTTATCTACCTTAGCCAGTGGAAAACCACCTCCGGCTGTTTATGGAACCAGAGTTCTGGATAAAATATTTTTTTCGGTGCAATGCATTTATGAGATCGCTTTTCTGTAAGTGCGGAATTTAACAAGTATTATAATAACATATATATATATATATATATATATATATATATATATATATATATCGGTCGGGTTTCAATCCTCTGTTAAAAGCCATTGGAGTCTAACCATGCTGATGAGCTCTGATGCAGCGAAACAGATCTGTCTACAGATATATATATATATTATCAATAAATTTTGATTAGCTCTCTATTTCAAATCGCGCACACATGCAAACATACACATATAATACAACATAAATACATGAGATAATTGTCAAGTAATGGACAAGTACGACAAATAATTTGCATGAATTATAATTTTCTATCTTTTCATTTATCTAACTATCTCTCAATATTTTCACACATGTATCTATCGTTTCATCTCTCTCTATTTTTCTTTCTTTATCTATCTATCTATCTATCTATCTATCTATCTATCTATCTATCTATCTATCTCTATATATATATATGTCTATTTATTTATTTATTTATTTTACACTATATTTTGAAACTTACTTCGATAATACACCGTAGAATATAAGCGGCCTTTTTGTGAAAAGATTTTTCGTTTTTCTTTTGTATATTTATATACATATATCTATGAATTTATAATTTATATACATAGAAGTACAAATGATAATTGAAATATAACAGTTGCTATATAAGGAAACAATTTACATCCGTTGCTCATGCTGTTACTTCAATATTTCGTTTGAAATTTTAAAAATGATTTTTATAAATTAATTTCTACCTTTTATGTTTCTCAACTATACCAACTTTAACCGAGATTTACAGCACTGATATTAATTTCCTTTCTATCCTTCTTACTAAATAGTGTTGCTGGATAAAAAAAAAGCGTAGGACATGTATCTATAAAAGTATGATTTCAAAATTTTTTCTTCAACGGTAACGGTTGTGTCGAGCAGGAAGTAGCCGTAGAGAGTTTGCACATACGAAGGCTCTGTCGGGAGCTATTAGTCAGACGCTGTATTTTCAACCAAAATTCTAAACTTTTATAGCGTCTCAAAACACCTACGTAAGCCATATGGCAAGCACTCTTCACCTACGCAATGCTTATTTTTCCATTCCACTTTGTCGACATTCTATGCGGTTGGATATATCTGTCAACCACATGCTTGTCATTTTGTCGACTTTACATACGGCCGGATGTACCTCTCAATGTATTCTGTCGTACAAGTTAATATATTACATTTGTGCGCAACGTGAACATCGTGATTATGACATCATTTTTCTTTGACTTTTATATACCTATCATTGCTCTGAATATCTGCAATTTGATAAGCTTTCTTCTTTGTGATACTGTAGCACACTCTTACGAGGATTGATGTAGAATGATTCTTGATAAGATGTATAGGTAAATTTCTTTCTTCATTCATTAGAAAATGTTTTTTTTAATAAAGTCCCTTATTTAGCATTCATTTCAAAACCAAAATGGACATATCTTAACACAACCTTAGTACAAAAATGAATTTGATAACCATCATTATTACTGGAGTAATGAGTTCAAAAATGGTTATCAAACTAGTTTTGTGCAAAACATGACCGAAATTTCCACAATTTACTCCAGATCAAAAATTTGAGAGAATAAAACTTTTTCATAGTGTATAAATAAATGAAAAGATTAGTTATCGAATTGCATAACATCAAATTGTATGTAAGAAATGGTTAACTGTAAAAATGTTTTCAGAGAAAGTGTGGTAAGGAATTTACAGAATTATGAGTTCGTTTGTTTTACCGAAATGTGACTTGTACAAAAAAGACCATGTTTTTGCTCCATGAATCAACATAGTATTCGTCTTGGGTATGACGGTAAACTGCATCCAGCAGTAAGGTTTCTGATTGGGAGGTTTTAAGGATCATAGAACCACCTCTTAATTGCTGCTGTTCCCAGTTCCACATTGACAAGAAGTGGTAGCACCTGGTAGGGTGCTAGCTCTGGGCAAATGGTTAACCCCCAAAGTGGGGTCAAAACGCCATGAAAGTATAAAATTACACATTTATAAAAATATATACATAAAGATAGAATTTTATAGAAAATATAAATTTTCGAAGAAAAATAATACCAATTATTATGTACCATTTTTCAAAAAAAATTATTACTCCAACACCTTTTTTGAAAGAAAGAAAAATATTCTCGGCAAAGCAATTTTTAATAAAAAACTAGAAGAAACTTTCAGTTTTTTTAAATAAAAAAAATGATAAAAACAACAAATTTTCATAAAAAATGGCTAAACTATAACCGAACATTAAAAAACTTAAAACTCTACCTTTTTGGTATTAGATAACCCACAGAGTTTGATACGCCATTAAACAAACTTCAAACTCAAACTCAACAAAATAATATTAAAATCTTCTTCCACTAAAAATCATAACAATTCCGATTCGTTTGATTTAGTAAAATATAATTTGTCCATATAAAGTTAAGTCTACGTTCGCATTATTAGTAATGTTTGCTTCCTCAAAGTTAAGTCTACGTTCTCATTATTAGTAATGTTTTCTTCTTCTAATTTTGTGTACACGGGTAGGTTGACGAGAAAAAGAAGAGATGAAGAAAACAGTAAGAGGGTGAAAGGGAAAGGATACGAATGAAGGTTGCCGGGGGCGTCCTGATTATTTTCCTGCTACATTGTTTTCACTATGGACTCTCTATTGTTTCCTCGTCCTATTTTTGCATCGGCCAGGAAACGTGTACAAAAAAGCCAAATCGGATCAATTGGTCAGCTTACAACGCAAAATCATTTTTTTTTGGGGGGGGGGGGAGAAATATAACATGTGTCATTGAAAGTTCATTCTATTGGTTTCCTCAAATTGCTTTGCTTTTATTGAGTATTATACATTTTCTTGATGATTTTCTCAAAACAGAAACAAACGGTTTTCTTATTGGCTAAAAAATAGATTTTTACTATATTTCGGGAATTTGAAAAGAGTGAAGAAAATAAGTTATTTTTATTTTGTATTCACAACATAACTACAGCACGATGAAAAATATGATTTTAGTCATGCTGATATCATTTCAGTTGTGGAAACTATTTAGAAATTATAACATTAAGAAAGTTAAAATCACTGCTTTATAAGTATTTCTAATATTTAAAAGTTCTGAATTAAAAAACAAACATGTTATCTACTTGAAACGCAATGACACAAAATGAATCATTATAATTCCCTTGCAAAATTTAATAAATATGCATTTGTCATTTTTATCTTATAATTTTTTTTTAGAAATTATAACATCTGGAAGTAATATTTTATCAGTCTCGGAGATAGCGGTTGTAGATTTCAGAGAATCTCCATCGTTCTGAAGTTTGGCACTGTGCATATTATCTTTACGGAAGTCTTAATCTCACAATAATATTTAAGAAGATGACATGGGTTTGACGATAACTTTAATGTTTTATAGAAATTAACCTATTTGATGTTCGATTTTCTTATTTTCTATCCTAATGATATATTATAAGAATGTAACTTTGCCTCTAAAAATGACAGCAAAAATAGTATATATATATATATATATATATATATATATATATATTTATATTATATACATACACTTTTCATATATATATATATATATTCATCTTTATAATTATATACATACACTTTTCATATATATATATATATATATATATATATATATATATATGAAAAGTGTATGTATATAATTATAAAGATGAATATATATATATATATATATATATATGAAAAGTGCATGCATATAATTATAAATATGAATATATATATATATATATATATATATATATATATGAAATTTGTTATATATAATATATTGTTTACATATTATATATGCGTGGTACATATTTAAAAGGGCTAAATACCAGTGATAGAGCAGACATATTCATATAGATAGGTGTGAGTGTGTAACCCTGGGTTTCGCGCTCTTGCGATCGTCTGACAAACTGATTAACTGACAGACGCAGACATATATATATATATATATATATATATATATATATATCAACGCGCGCAAGGACACACACACACACACACGCACGCATGCACGCGCGTTCGGTCACTGAGGCTTGCATAAACATACACATGCCAAACGTGTGGGGTTCGGTATATATATGTATATGTGTGCCGTTGCACACATACATACTCAGTCAACGTCAACGCGCGAATAGTTGTCGATTTCTCGTACGTACATATGTAGGTATGATGGGTTTTGTGTGAAACTATGGTAGGTAAGAATTGCTATAATGTTATTTAAGGATGTATTGTTATTTTTTGTTTTTAAGTCGGTTATTGGCTTGTTTTATTAATTTTTGTGTTGCGTATATTTAAGAACTTTCAATTTGTAATGCTTGTTGGTGTTTATTAATTATTAATTTTGCTATGGCAGAAACGTGTGATCGTTTTTTTTTTATCCGTTTGGTATAAATTGTGAGTTCGTTCATTTTACGGAAATGTGACTTGTACAAAAAAGTCCATGTTTTTGCTCCATGAATCAACAAAGTATTGGTCCTGGGTACGACGGTAAACTGCATCCAGCAGTAAGTTTTCTGATTGGGAGGGTTTAAGGATCATAGAACCACCTCTTAATTGCTGCTGTTTTTTTTTTTTTTTTTTTCGCGTGTGCATTTGGAAATTAGTTCTGATCTCGTTTTTAGTAAGTTTTTTTGTGGGGTATGAGATATAATTGCTATTTTCTCATAGGCAAAGTAGGCATTATTTGTAATGTTGTTGTAAGCAGGTGATTTTTTTCACTATTTCCCAGCCTATTGTTGGTGAAATATTTCTGTCTTTTCGACGCCATACGTATGTTGATAGTGTAGTGCTGTTCAAGTATGTTCTGTTGGAGAAAGAAAGATTGTTGTTGTTATTTCTTTTCTTAAATGGTCCCTCAGTGGCACCGATGTAGTACAATTTGTTGTTGTTTGCACTTACCTTGGCTTTATATACTATATTTGTTTACTGGCAATTTCTCTGGAGTGGGCATGTAGTTCCGTTTCTGCAGTTGCATTGAGCTTCTTCCATTGCATGATTGTAGTTTGTTAATTTTTTGTTGTGGCTTTTTATTATTTGTGTAATATTTTTTGTGCAGCTGTAACTAATTTTGACGTTGATTCTGTTGAATATTTTTGCTAATCGGTTTGTCACCGGGAAGTGTTTTTCAATTAAATTCAGGATTGTCTTGCCTATGTTTGTTTTGACGGCTTTGTTGTATGGTGGATTAAACCAGATGATATTTCTTTTTTCTGTTTTTGCTTTTTCGTTGCGGAGGTGTATATTGTAGTTGCTGTTTGTATCCACATTTCTTTAGTGCTTCGTCGTATGGTGTTTTTGTTATTGAAAATCTGTATGTTAGATGAATATTCAGATAGTCTGCGGTTGATTGATGTGGGTATTTGTTTGATGATTGAAGGTGGGTCGTAGGAGGATGTGTGTACGTAAATTGGATTGTCATTATCTTTTCTGTCTGGTCCTTATGTATTTTTGTCCGAGTTAAGGTGACATCTAAGAAGTTTACTGTTTTTATACCTGCTTTTATTTCTATGTTGAATCCAATGGATTTTAGAGCGTTTACTATTTTTTTCCGAAATCTATCTAATTTTGGACCATTGGGTTCTCTTATCAGGATAAGTCCGTCATCTCTGTATAGTCCCGTGTCATTTTTCTCCAGGATTCTGGCTAGGTGTGAAAGAATGAGTATGCCTACTAATTCGCATGTCGCTGCTCCAGCAAAACATTGTTATATCGAATAATTCGTGGTTTTGTTATTTTTTTGTCCATGGTTCATTAATGTAGAATAGTAGAAATTTGCTGCAGTGCATGATTATTTTAATGTATTCGTCCTTAATTTTTATATGTTTTTGTGCCAGTTGTATAGCCTCATTTAATATGTTTTCTGTGATGGATGGGTAGAAGTCCACGAAGTCGAATTGGATGAAAATGGCTTTGTCCTTGTTTTTTTATTCTTGTAAACTACTCTATGACAGTTTTGGCATTCTTCCATTGGTTAAGGCCTAATTTATTCCTTAAGTTGGTGTTGATAGATTCTATTTTTTTGCTGATTTTCCTATTTCGCTTTTTGCCGGGTTTATTAGTCGGAATGCAGGTCTTTCTACAAAGTTGGTGTTGTGATCTTTTGCTGTTATGAAAGCTTGGTGTTCGATTAATCCTTTTATTCTTTCATCTATCCTTAATTTGACGGTTATATGTTTCATACCCCACAAAAAAAACTTACTAAACACGATATCAGATCTAATTTCCAAATGCAGACATGAAAATAATATCTATTATCACAATTTATACCAAACGGATAAAAAAAATCACACGTTTCTGCCATAGTAAATTAATAATTAATAAACACTAACAAGCATTACAAATTAGAAGTTCTACCATTTAAATATACGCAACCACAAAAATAATAAACAAGCCAATAACCGACTTTAAAACAAAAAAATAACAATACATCCTTAAATAAAATTATAGCAATTCTTACCTACCATATTTTCACACAGCATCCATCATACGTACATATGTACGTACGAGAAATCGACAACTATTCGCGCGTTGACGTTGACATCGCTGCACTATTCGAATGAGTATGTATGTGTGCAACGGCGCACATATACATATGCATACCGAACCCCGCACGTTTCGCATGTGTATGTTTATGCAAGCCGCAGTGATCGAACGCGCGTGCGTGCGTATGTGTGTGTATGCCCTTGCGTGCGTCGATCGATGTACAAATGTATATGTCTGCCTCTTTCGTGATGACTGATTTCCCCTACTTCCACAAAAATACAAGAATATAACCAATTTTTAAAAAAATTAATCAGTTTGTCAGACGATCGCAAAAGCGTGAAACCCAGCGTTACAAACTCACATCTATCTATCTATCTATCTATCTATCTATCTATCTATCTATCTATCTATCTATATATGCCATTCATCTCAGGATTCTCAACCGACTCCTAAAAGAGAATGTGTAATGATATCCGTCCAAACCTGGCAGCTTGACTCAAGCCATTTTTCAACAGACGTATCTGGCTTCCATGTTTCTCTTCTACAGTTAATTTTATGGCTTTTGCTCTGACGAGCTTAGCTCACTGGTGCTTCATCCCCAAGAATCTACTCGAGTAACAAGGTTCCTCACTATGACATATAAATCTACCAAATGCTGATGCCCCTTCTACTCCTATAGCTTCTTTTCTCGCACTACCCGGTTGTGGGACTCTATTCCGCATACTTGCTTTCCTGACGGCTACAATGTCAAGTAAGTTCGATGCAATGTCAATTCTCGTCTCTTATCTACATGATTGTAGTCCTTCTCTTCTCCTTTTCCACATCAACCCGTGTATCTTGTTTTATTACTTTCTCACTCTACATTCACAAATGTCATCACACCTGTATTCCCATTCTTATCTAGCCTATTCTCTGATATTCCCTATAATTGGCTCGTTTTTTCTCTTGCTGCTATACCTCCAACTCTTCTTTTATGTAGCCCTGAGCATCAATGGCGATACCGCCTTGCTTAGGGTAAAAGGATTATATATATATATATACAAGTAAATGCATAAAAGTCATTCTAAAAATAGGGATGATAACTGTTCCATAAATTTCTACATCGAATTCATAACTGCATCTTCTGCTAAGAAGATTGTGTCACTGTGTCGAACCCGAAAATTCTTCTAGTTAGATTCCCTCAAACACACTTATAAATCTACCATTCGTCTGTTAATTGGATGCTGTTACCCTATCCTGTTGGTCACCCCAGCTTTTCTTCCTGAGGTTCTAGACAAAATCAAAAGTAGGATATGCAATATGATCGATCCGGACTTAGCAGCTTGATTTCAGTCACATTTTCAACGAAGTGATGTGGCTTTCCTCTGTCTTTTCTACATATATTTTTATGACAATTGATCTGATACGTTTTTTCCCTGGTTTCCCGAACATATTTTTTACTCATGCTATAGTTAAATGTAACCACCTCTTTTAGCCTATTAGTTTCCTTTCGTTGTGGAATTCCCTACCGGTTTGTTGTTCCATGATGGCTACAATCTCCACAATTTATAATGCAAGTTCAATTTCTCTACTTGATTCCCATCGATCTCTTATTTTTTCTTCGACATAAAATATACCTTAGTTTTTCTTGCACTGTAACCGCCACTCTGATCACAGTTTTCTCATTGTTCATGCAATATAATAAATAAGCTGTCTTCTGATATGTTGAACGCCTCTGCTATTCAGGCAACTTTTTTTACGACCGGCCACCACGGGTTTGTGGATTATTATTGTGTGTGTGTGTGTGTGTGTGTGTGTGTGTGTGTGTGTGTGTGTGTGTGTGTGTGTGTGTGTGTGTGTGTGTGTCTTTCCGGCACAACTGCCAATTTTGGGCAACTTGAGTGTTCTGAATAATTTCTGATTGTACGATCGTGTTGAAAGTCAAATTATCACCTCTTAAACATTGTTTCTGACAGAGCAGAGTCCGAATAACGTTTACAAAGCGATTGCTTTGCCATAACAGTATTTTCCCATAAACACACGAAATTCAGATTTTTCCATTGTTTTGAAAGTAAGTACTTTATGTGAAATAGTGACGTCATCTTTGTCAGGGACTTATTGAGTGATGTGTTACATTAGTAATCAGAAAATATTCTGAAATGTTGTGGAGATACGAAACATCATTTTTACCTACTTTGAGGACGTTCAATCTGAACATAACCTCATTTTTTCTTTGTTATTTACCTTTTTTGTTATATAGAAATGCCTAACATTTTATTTGTTTTCTGTATATATGATATTGACTGATGGCAATATTTCTCAATGTAAGCTCATACGTAACCCTCAATTTGAATTTAGATCAACAAATATTGGTTTGCTTCTTGAGAATTACAATTTTTTCACTAACAATCAAACCCTAAATCTTTGAAAATAACACAATTCACTATACCAAGTTTAATTAGTATTTTTATCGAATTAATTTGATAAACTAACAGCAGAAATAAGATTTTTGTTAAGATAAGTTTTACGGTAAAGACTCTCTTTTTCTTGGTTGTCTTTTATGTTTAATGTTATTTAAGTCCCTTTGATTATCCAGCAGTAGTCAGCCATCGTTCGTTTGTCCCACCGTCCCTTGTAGAGATCTTCCATTGTTTTGATATCCTACGGAATCATTCTTCTTGCTCATCACTCACATCGTTGCAATTATCCGGAAGTTTATCTTGATGGCTATGTAACTAATGATACTTTATATTCATACTATTGTATTATTGATAAATGGTGTAATGTTTATCGGTTAATTTGAATTTTAGCTATAAATTGGAAAAATTCGGACCTTCTATTTAAATTTTTTTAAACAAATTCTCAATTTATCTTATAGAGACATTTTATTTCATGTGTGTGACATAAATTTCTCGGCAACCCTAAAAAATGATCGTTTTATACGACAGTTATAAACTAAATGTTCTGATCAGACAACTGATCTTTCTTTCAAAATTTAGCAAGTTCAGTAAATTAAAAACGATAGCTAACCATGAAATCCTAAGGGAATTTTCGGAATCAGCCCCTATCATATTACCTAAAATCGTGTTTTATTTCTAGGCTCTAAATAGTGTGATGACCAATGTTATTATTTAGCTGTTTCATCGTTGTTTTTCCTTTATAAGAAATACAGTTTATATCATCCATCAAATAAATAAAACACACAAAATAAAATTGCTCACCCACAAAAGAGGATTCAAAAAACTAAAAACATTTTGGAAAAACACTCACCACAACTAAAACATTTTTGGAAAATCCACACAAATGAAAATTCAAAAGTCAGTGTGAAAAGCAAAATTCTGGATCCTAATTGAATAGGAAATTGAAAATTGGTATATAAGTTATTCAAAACTTTTTTTCATACCTGCTGAAGAAATGCACACTGGAGTCGGTAAAATGAGGAACTTCACTTTTTAAAGCAAGTTCGATGACCGGTCAAAGTCAGTCCAGCATGGGATTGGTTAGCTGACGGGCATTGTGGCAGTGTAACAAAAGATTATTCCAGAAGCCGATTCGAACAATGGTGCGTTAATAATTCATTCTATTTCTTCTGTTTTTAATCCACGCCGCCAAAGAGAAGAAAAACAACAACAACAACAACAACAACAGGACACGCAAAGTAAAATTTCTTTATTTTTTTATTTTTATTTTTTTTTTAATCATTTCACCCCGAGCAAGGCAGAAACGCCACTGATGTGCAGGGGGTTACATAAATATAAAGAGATTAATTACAAAAGAGTGAGGAGTACAAGCTAGTTAGAAAGGAACAATACCGTCTTTCTCACTCTGTCGCCAATCTACTAAAAAATGGAAGGAACATAAAACTTCACATTCTGCTACTTAGCTACTTACGACTATCAAACCATTAACACTTAATTTTTGTGGACATTTTAAATACTTACATTTCTCTTTGAAAAAAATTAACTAAAAAGCTGCATGGATTTTCTCAATAAATATTTTTCTTCTCACAAATATTTTATCGTGTTCAGTTAACAAAATTACCTTTATATTTTTCTTCCTACAAATTTGTCATTCTTTGAATAAATCTTTGCTTTAATATACAAACGAAATATTTTATCCATCTCAGTATCTTTTCAACATTCTGATATTTAAATAGTGTGAACTTCGGATGCGTTTGGCAAAACGCCAATATACCAAGCTTCACCGAGGACACTACACCTTTCTTGCCACTGGATTCGTTGTAATTCGCGTTTTAGCCGGGCTTTGTAAAGATCCGATGTATACTGGTGTATGTTTTATTTCCACAGTTTAATATTGTCAATATTGAAATAATAGTTGATTGTATATATAGTTAGTTTTTGGTCATAACCAAGTTGGACCAGGATAAAATAGTATTTAAAAATGTTCAATGTATCAATATTGTAGAAATTTTAATAGATTTTATTTGTTAATGTGTTTTTTTCCACCACTTTTGTTTCAAACTTTCGGTATCTCCAGGCGATATACAATAATTAATTTTTCTGTTTATCAAACGCACTAACAAAGATTTTTACGAAAATTCGACTAGAATTTTTAAACAACCGAAAAATTTCAAAATTAGGGAGGATTTATTCAAGCATCTTACAACACTTTCCACATGTTTGTATGATCTTAGTACGTATTGATAGGTGTAATACATGTGGACATAATTTCTGATAATTTAATTTAGTAAACAGCATAATAGTTAGCTTTGTCTCTCGGCACAATATGCATACATCGTCACTGTTGTATGGTTTGACTATTTTCAGTAGACTACCAGTGTCTTTTCTATTCTTCAATGTTAATTTCAACACCAGGCTAGCCAGTTTTGTACAATTTTCGAAGTTTTCTCGTTTAAATACAGATTTATGATTATTCATATATATATATATATATATATATATATATATATATATATATATATATATAAGTACGCACAAGCAAAATAAAGTTATTACTAAAACAATAAATCAATTTAAATAAGCTACTTTTTATTCTTATATGTGTCACGTTTAATCAGGCTGATCATGACACTCCACATATTTATATCTCTCAAATTCTTAAAACATCGTCTTGTAAATTCTCTGAAATTCCTTTACCATAAAATATGACAACAACTGTTTTCCATTGGGCGTCTTCTCCTCCCTCTTTCCGCACAAAAAGTGGCTGATTGTCTAATACCTCTTTTCCCATTCTGTTAGCCAGTTAAATGCCATTCTCATACAGTCAGTCAGTTAACTGCTTTCGAGGCATGACTGCCTTGGCAGGTGATTATCCCGCAGTAAGTTGCTATTATTTCCTGCCCTAGATAGGCTGCCAGCCAATCTATAGATCACAATCCCCGATTTCTCGTTCCGATCCGATATGCAATGCTTCCAAAAGCTTCAACTGTCTCTTCCTAATGTTAAAAGTTTTCTTTGTGTTTCTATTCTCTCCAAAACCTGTTCGTTCTCACAATTCGTTTCATAGTACACTCAGCTTAATTCTGTAGAAACGTATTTCTGTCTCTCCGAGTCTTTCATTCATCTTAGCACCACCAGACCGTTGCACATTAGAATAAAAGAACATATACACACATGAGCGTCGTCCTGCAATAAACATTTAAATAAAATGCAAAAATACTAACAAAAACATAATCTTGAACATCGAGGCTAGAGAGCGGAATCTAGGGAACTTGCGCATAATAGAGTCCCTAATAATAACTAAAATACACCCACAGATCAACAATCAACAAAAGCGTAATCTAGATTACATAGCAGAATAGGCAACGCTAACACGCACCCGACACACACTGAGCAAAACAATAAAGCATACGGGCACGGTATCACAGTTTAACGCACACATATAAACGTACGTACAATAAACATGCGTACACAGCTCATGCCGGAACACGTGCGCATAAATGTGTGTGTGTATATATATACATATATATATGTGTGTGTGTGTGTGTGTGTGTGTGCATTTGGGTAACTCCAATATTTCGGCATAGACACTTGATGCAAACGTTGAATATTAACAAATAAAAACAATAACATTCGTAAAGCCCTTTTCCATTATACTATTTATTATACAGGATAATGAATAATAATAATAACAATCCTATAGGATATAAAAATTAAAAATTAAAAAAAAAAAATAAACAAATAATTTTCGCTATGCTATCCACCCCCGCGGCCAAGTATTGGAGGTGCCTATAATACACCGTGCACGCACACATTCACACGTACAAAGTAAAGTAGACTAAATTGCAAAAACTACGCGCACATAAACGCACACACATGGCACAGTCACGGACACGCACACACCACCAGATAAAGCAGATAGATAAGACAAAAGTAATGAAATAGATCCTCTTCAACCCGGTCAAAAATCAAACCATCGGTCAGGTCACACTTAGATAAACCACACATATAGGAGACTGATATCATCAGAACTAAAAGGCCCCAACTCTAAATCACACACACACACACACACACACACACACACACAGAGAGAGAGAGAGAGAGAGAGAGAGAGAGAGAGAGTAAAATTAATGACAAACAGCCAGACAGGAATGAGGAATGACCATTCTTTGAAAGGCCACTAAAACACTCGCACAGACAGTCGCGCACGTTTCTCTGCCATTCTGAAGATGAGATTTTTAACTCGAAATATTAATGTTTAATAAATAGCTAATACACCAAAACTTCTTTACCTTCCTTTATTTTACTCAACGCAATGTGGCAGCCTTCAAGACATAACCACTTACCTCTTTTACACAATGCTTCAAACAAATTACAAAACTTTACTAATATATAAATTGGTTCATAATATTTTTGTTTAAATATATGGAGAGAGAGTGCGATAAAGAAATTCTCATATATAGAGCGCAGATTTGAAAATAACACGAGAGATTACTGAAATCTCCACATCCTTATGATATTGATGCATACACTACTCCCAGAAAACACTACCAAAACATACCCTTTTGTATTATTATCTTTTGGCTTAATATTTTCAAAAATAATAGTTCAGATTCACCTCTATGTAATACACCTCTGGATAAATCAGAAAAATGTAAATTTTCAAATATATTTGAATTAAACAAACATCACAAAGTAAAATGTGTAATGTAGTTCTCGACTATATTACACATTTCACTTTGTGATGTTTACTTAATTTATGGGAGTGTGTTTACTTTCATGTCATTAAATTATATTCTTAATAAAATATTTTTGAGACACCCGTTTCTTCATATAATTTACTCGTTGTTCAATCTATATTTCTTATTTATTAGGTTTCTTATTTGCTTTGTAAATCAATTTTTCTGAGCGTATTACAGCTAATTCTGTTTTTGTTGTTGCTACTGGCAATATTTTAAATATAATTCCTCCTTCTTTGTTTTCTATTCCACTTTTCGCAACTTCAAAATGTATCATCTAAATTTATGAAATATAGAAAATATTATAGATAAAGAGAGTGAGATGGATGAATTGTCTTCTGAATTACGTAAAAATGAAAATTATAATGGCATCTCATTTTAAGATATATATTTACCAAAATTACAAAAAATAACTTAAAACACTAAAGAAAAAATTATTCAAGAAAATTAACATTGGCTTCAACTTCAGTATCCAGATAACTTTGGAAACCCTTACAACGCTACTGGATGGTCTCCTCGTTTAAATTGGTGAATGTTGCCTTCAGTTTATCTTATGTTTTCTGAAACGTTATGTTGGTCAAACTCTCATTTGCGCCCACACATAATAATCAAATAGATTCCAGTCTGGGAAGTTACAAGGGGTGATGTAGTCATATAAATTATCTGACTGTCATGACTATGTTTCGCTGCTGATGTGGAAAGGTGCTGAGATCTCTTGCTAGATATTGGGCCTTCCATCATCATAACTCAGTGCAGGACTACCTTCTCAACGCACTTGATGTAGCTCTCCGTAAATTCGTAATCACAATTAAACTCGGAAGATGCCTGCATGGAAGAGCAGGCTCAAAGAATTCATATAACGATAATACCTCATGTTGAGACAACGCGGAGAAACCGACTGATAAATGATGGCTTTTATCGGTCTGCACATTTAAGAGATCCAAGTAAAAATTATACAGATTTGATCCCTGCCAAATGCCATATTTCCTTCACTAGGATTTATTACCAAACTTGAAAGGGTTCAACAATAAGTACATTTACATCTCCTTTGTATGACAGAGAATGTTGGAAGTTTTTTTCAAGAAAGAAGGAGGGGCTTGAAGCCCCAGAAATTTAGTTCTACAGAAGGATGCTTATTATACCATGGACTGAGCACTTTAGCAATTATGAGGGGTTGGAGAGTATTCAAACTATAAGAAAACTCATACATGACACCAGGAAGAGATAGATAAAGTTTCTGTGGCATGTAATGAGGAAGGAGGGTCTGAAGAGTTAATACTCACAGGACGTATAGAGGGAAAGAGAAACAGAGGGAAGCAGCCCGAAACCTACTTGATAGCCTTGAGCAAATGAATGGCAGAGCGGGGTTTGGAGAGATACCAAGAGGAAAATTATTGAGAGCCACAAGAGACACAGACAAGTGGAAATATATGATCGTCTACATGTTGAAGCGACACGGCATATGAAGAAGAAGAAGAAGAAGAAAAAGAAAAGGAAGAAGAAGAAATGCGTGAATAAATATGGTGTGTTCTCACAAAATATGAACTCCACATTGTACACGTCAGAATTATGCATGTACAAAAATTTAAGTATGTGTGAACTTTTAAAACACACGACAGCGTCTGTAACATGGAATTCAGAGTACGCATAGCAATACCGAAATATGGTTTTGAATATCTCAGCAAATATAGGAAAAGAAGAAAATTTCATTAGAAGCAAAGAATAGCCCGCTTGTGTATTATCAATCTTCGTAGATATCAGTGAATTCCATTTTATTTGAAGAAAATTTCTTAATGTATTATTTATTCAGTCGGACCTGCTTGGATATTTATGATTCTGTCACGCCATCCATCACAGTCCTGCATTAACAAGGAAAGTTCATTAGAGTGGCATTCTTTGTCATAATATAGCTGGTAAATACAGGCTGTTGTTGAGTGACCAACACGTTTTACTACATGGCTAGTTTCTCAAAGCAGTAAATCACTGGCAAGTATTTGCTTAACTCCCAAGCAGTATCCTGTAAATCGCATCCTGTGTTTGCTTAAGTTTGTAGAAATATTGGGTATGGGGGTGCATAGAGATTTAGTTGGAGGTTTTCTTCAAGAGATATTAAGTATATTTCTCAGCATTCAAGTGAAGGCTCCAAAAAACATAGGCTCCAGCGTTTTAGTTAATGTCCAGTCAATGTAACAATAAGCGTACTGTATAGCAGCACGAATTGATTAATCAGAGTTCGAATTTTATTACATTCACTTACTTCCTACAACACTTGAAAAAAGCCCATTTTTCTCATACCAACTATCGGTCAACAGACTGGGTTCTATAGCCTTTAGTGGTAACTAGTCTTCGAGAAGGAAAAATAAATTCAAAATAAGCTTGGATGATAACCACCTCGCCCGGGTTTTAAAGGTGTTTGCATAAGGTCAACACTACTACCTCTTAAAAAGACAAGTTACAGAAGTGTCGTAAACAATCAACCAGCCAAGAACATTGGGAGTGATAGGCTAAGAAGAATGTCACCATATATTAACATCACCTTTACAGCGAATCAAAAAATCTATGCTTGAGCTTGTCTGGTATATAATATTTCCAGAAAACATCCGTTTTTTTCAAGGCCTTAGCAATGCAAATGTTTGCATCTTTTTCACTAGAATTTATTTCTCTTCACAGGTGTGTAATAATTTGACAGATTTTATGATTAAACTGGTTAAGTTTAATCATAAAATAAGTGGCTGAAAATATGCGCACCGCGAATACTATAAAGGAAATTGGAATATCAATTATTAATTTCATTTAGAATAAAAAAAGAGACAATTGAAATATATTGGACAAATCATTAGAAAAAGTATTGGAAGTTGTTGCTTCTATAGGACTTATTAGAAATAACCGTGACAGAATGCAAAGATGGATATTGACGGATTTCTCATTATTTCATTGCTTAATAAATCTGGCTCTACACACAACTATACCCTTTCAGTAGCAAGAACACTTGCAAAGAACAGTTATATTTAAACATTAACCAATAGAAAAATCTCTTATTGATATTTTTATGTCATTTTTCATCATATTTAGATTTCTGCTTTAGTCTCACTACCAACCAAGTCTGCGAGGAGAACTAAGGCAGGTCGTGGCGTGTTGTTATAGCCCCATTTCATGTTTTTCTATCTTCCCTATCATCCCCAGCATTACATAGATAAAATTTTCCTTAGTGTGTGGGCTGTACTTAATATGACAATTTTTTGTATATCTTTTAAGCTGGGATTTCCAGGGATTTTTTCAATGTGTCGTTTTGTTCCATTTTTTATCATTCCAGGTGCACCTACTATCATTGGCACAACTCTTGTTTTCAATTTCCACATTTTTTCAATTTCAATTTCCAGGTCTTTATATATTGACAGTTTTTCAAATTACTTGGTTGTTATGTTACAATACGCTGGACAATCCATATCAATTAATAGACAAGGTTTCTCTTTCTGGTTTTTAGTAACAGTGTCTGGCCTATTTGCTTCAATTTTTCTGTATGTGTAGATGGTGTAATGCCATAAAATGGTGACATCTACATTTGTATCAGGTGTTGGGTGATGTTCATACCAGTGTTTGTTTACAGATTTTCCATAATTTTTGCACATTATCCAATCGTGGCGATTTTTATATTCATTTGGGGCAAGCATAAAACAGCCTGCGATTAGGTGGTCTATTGTTTCTTGGTGTTTATCACAAAACCCTGCATTTTGGATCCATATTATTATGCATAATATTTGCCTGAAAGTTTCTAGTGAAAAGAATTTAGTCTTGTGCTGCAAGAATAAAGCCTTCAGTTTCAGACTTTAATCCAGATGTACGTAACCATCGATGAGTATTAACTTTGTCAACATTGGATTTATTGGCACGTTCTGGATATTGGCCATGCAGAGCTTTGTCTTGCCAGCGCTGTTTCATCTGTTCAAGAGCATTATCCTTGGGTTTCAAATTCATATTTTTTGCCGCAATAGTTGGTTCTTGGCTTCGGTTTTGCTTTTCTACAGAATCTAATAACTGTAAATCTTGTTTGTATTTAATGCCCTCTTTTATTATTGAATATTTTTGTTTCTTTCTTCATGTTGCCTTACTAATTGTATCATCCAATCCTTTGTTGTTTCTATGTATGTTAGTAAACCGATAGTCGTTCTCTTGTATGACAATTCCAGCTGAATTAGACCTCTTCCACCTTCTTTACGGGGTATGTATAGACGATCTACATCAGCATTTGGATGATGCATCTTATGCTTAGAAAGAAGCTTTCTTGTTTTACAATCCATTCGTCTGATGTAGTTTAGAGTCTAGTTTAAGAAGTTGGAACTATATTGGACAATATGGATTGCATAGCTGTTAATAGCCATAAATCTGTTCTGAGAATTCAATTCAGTTTTTAATATCATTCATAGCCTTCTATAGTATTCTTTACGCACTATATCTTTCATTTTTTTATTGTGAATGTTTTCACCCTAATTTACAAATATGTATTTATAAGCTTCTTCTGGTTTCAATTCTTTTATTGTTACAGCAGTGTTTAAGCTAATTGAGGATGTTTCTTGGATTGACCCACGTAAAACTGTAGCTTTAGCACATTTATTCAAATTGAATTTCATTCCAATGTCTTCGCTGAAACTGTTTACAGTTTGCAGAAGACATTCCAGCTCATTATCATTCTTAGCATATAACTTTAAATCATCCATGTAAAATAGATGGCTTATTTTCTTTTGGTCTATTTTAAAACCACATTCTGTCTTATTAAGTTCACTGGTTAGTGCTATTAATGATAAGCAGAATAGTAATGGAGACAAAGAATCACCTTGAAATATAACTCTTTTGATGTTTATTTCATCAGACTTATAAGTTCAATTTATATGATCGAGGTAAAGGGTTGTTTTCCATATAGACATGCACTGTTTGATGAAATTGATGATGACGGGTGATATCTTGTATATATTTAAAGTCTTTAAAATCCAGGAATGTGGCACATTATCGAATGCCTTACGATAATCTATCCAGGCAGTACTAAGATTTTTCTTTGTACTGTAGCAGTTTTCCAGGATAATTTTGTTAATTAGCAATTGGTCTTTACATCCATAACAACCACGTTTGCACCCTTTTTGTTCAAGCGGTATCATGTCATTTCTTTCTACGAATAAATATGTCTGTTTTGTTAAAATAGATGTTAATAGTTTATGTGTTGTCGGAAGGCATGTCATTGGACTGTAGTTTTTCGGGTTGTTTGTGTCACTATTCTTGGGTAGAAGAAATGTAATTCCTTTGGTCATCCACGCAGGACTTTTAGTGCAATCGTCAACCATTTCTTGAGGTTCTTTGGCTAGATTTTTATGTGCTGTATTTAAATAATATAGCCAAAAGCTAGGAATTTTATCTATGCCTGGGAGTTTCCAATTGTGTGCTTTTTTAGTGCAAATTTAACATCCTCTTCTGTAATTCCAGCCCATGTCTGTTCTGGTTTATTTTTGTATTCGTTCTATCTCTTGTGCAATTCAATCTACTTCTTTGTTATGTTCTTTAGTGCAAGCCCATATCTTTTCCCAGTACTGTTTAACTTCTTCCATTCTGGCGGGGACCGTCACTTCAATTCTTTTTTTACCTATTTCCCTGTAAAATTATTTTTGCATCGGTTTTTAAAATCTTGTTTTGTCTGTAAAATCGTGACCTTTCTCATAGCGTCTTATTCTTTGAGCCTTCAGTTGTATTTTTTGCTTTATTTTTTCCTTAGTTGATAGGACTTCATTTCCATTTCTAATGTTGTATTTTCTTTTGACTCTTCTGCTTTTCCTAGTTCTTACATTTATTCTTCTACTCAGTTCACCCAATACTGATAGTTCACTTCTAAGTTGTTCGATTTTTTTTTCTATTTTCTTTTCCTTCATGCCTGCGAGACTGCTTTGTTTTTAATTTAATGTTCAATTTTTTTGTTGCTGCAATTGCTGATGCATATATTGCTTCATTGTGTGAGTATGAGTGCCTTCATCCAAAATTAATTTGAGTGCTGCATTGTAGAGTTTAATAGTTCGGAGGTTATGTTTTGTTGGTTGAAACTTTGGCAGCTGTTCTCATTCCTCCATTGCAATATTTTGTATTTAACTTATATGGTTCTTGATTTCTTACTTGGCTTCTTGGATTCTGCTCTTATTTTCCGTCAAATAATTCTGTTCAATGTGTTCTGAACTCGTTTTATTTTCGTCTTTTAACTGACTCAGATCACACATTTCCAGCACTTTTAAACTTACAGCATTATCTTCACAGTGATTTGTGTGTATCACTGTTTCTACATTATGACCTGTGGCTTGTTTGATGTTATTCCTTTTATTTCTGATTCCGGTTGCATTCATATTTTGTTCATTAGTCCCTTCTGGTTACAATTCTTTTAATTTAATTAATTTCAGCCTCTGTCAATCGGTTATTACGAATAATGTACCTTCGTACATTGGCTAATTTATTTTCGTCAATATACTTTCTATTTGCTTGACCAACTTTTTCACGCCAAATGTCATATGTTTGGAGAATCATGTTTTTTTGAGGTTTCAGTAACGCTTCATAAAATGCAGTCATAACGACTTTGTACTCCTCACGAGACAATTTTATTTTTTCTTTCTTTAAATATACGGTTGTAGATCTAGCTGGATAATATTCAGGACCATCATTAGGATTATCCTGGTTGTGGGGACCTAAAGATTTATTCTTTGTGTAGGAGTTTGTTCCTATGGCAGATTTTTCGACCTCAGGTAGGTTCCCTCCTGAAGTTCACTGTTTATCCACTGGAAGAGCCATACTGGACTTTTTATTTCTATTTATATTTCCCACGAGTGACGCTCGGTTTCAAAAGTCCACCCAAAGTTGCCCGGCACATTGGGTAACGGTATTTTACAAACAGGGTCCCGAAGCCTGTAGGGGATCGTTTGTGACCTCATAAGGCTGTAGCCATTCACTCCTCGTCACGATTAACACCTTGAATTTCGGGATGTTGTTCGGAGTTTTCCTTCTCCTAAATGGGCTGCCAAGCGACAGCTGACATAGACGCGATTGGAATTCAAAGAGAAAGACGCTGGATAAAAAAAAAACAAAAACAAACTTCGGCGTAGCAACGGCTCAACGAAACAACACATCACTCCTAGAGTATTTTGTTAAAGAAAAAAAATAATGGAAAAAAATTGACATACGTTTAAGTTTATTAGTGCTGTGAGATTTAAATTAAAAATGAAATAATTTGTTCGTCCACTTTATATTCATTTATTTTTTCAATAAAGTCGTTGGTCGAAAATAGGGTTATCAGAATAAGATAAATTAAATAAGTAAATTAAATCAATAGATAAATAAAAATATATATATGAATAAATACATAGTCTTTCTTTCAAATAATATCGTACAGATTGATTTTCATCGGATTTAATTTATTTTCCTGTTGTTTTGTTTTGTTTTTTGTTTTTAAGTAAATTATAATAGTTAAAAAAAATATTTCGAAATATCGACAGCTTAAGGAAATATAAAACGGATGATTTTATTTATTAGGTTCATTTAAAGAACAAACAGACAGATGAAAATAGTAAAACAGAATTATTATTATTATTATTATTATTATTATTATTATTATTATTATTATTATTATGTCATTTTCATCATATTTCGATTTCTGCTTTGGTCTCACTACCAACCAAGTCTGCGGGGAGACCTAAGGCAGGTAGTGGCGTGTTGTTATGGCTCCATGTTTTTCTATCTTCCCTATCATCCTCAGCATTACATAGATAAAGTTTTCCTTAGTGTGTGGGCTGTACTTAATAAGACAATTTTTTGTATGTCTCTTAAGCTGGGGTTTCCAGGGATTCTTTCAATGTGTTGTTTTGTTCCATTTTTTATCATTCCAAGTGCACCTACTATCACTGGCACAACTCTTGTTTTCAATTTCCACATTTTTTCTATTTCAATCTCCAGGTCTTTATATTTTGACAGTTTTTCACATTCCTTGATTGCTATGTTACAATCCGCTGGACAAGCCATATCAATTAATAGACAAGTTTTCTCCTTCTGGTTTTTAACAATAATGTCTGGCCTGTTTGCTTCAATTTTTCTGTCTGTGTAGATGGTGTAATCCCATAGAATGGTTACATCTTCTATTTCTGTAACCGGTGCTGGATGATGTTCATACCAGTGTTTGTTTACAGCTTTTCCATAATGTTTGCACATTGTCCAATGTAAATATTGCCCAACTCTATCGTGGCGATTTTTATATTCGTTTGGGGCAAGCACAGAATAGCCTGAGATTAGGTGGTCTATTGTTTCTTGGTGTTTATCACAAAACCTGCATTTTGGATCCATATTATTATGCATAATATTTGCCTGAAAGTTTCTCGTGAAAAGACTTTGGTCTTGTGCTGCAAGTATAAATCCTTCAGTTTCATACTTTAATCCAGATGCACGTAACCATCGATGAGTATTAACTTTGTCAACACTGGATTTATTAGCACGTACTGGATATTGGCCATGCAGAGGTTTGTCTTGCCAGCGCTGTTTCATCTTTTCAAGAGCTTTATCTTTGGCTTTCATTTTCATATTTTTTGCCGCAATAGTTGGTTCTTGGCTTCTGTTTTGCTTTTCTACAGAATCTACTAACTGTAAATCTTGTTTGTATTTACTGCCTTCTTTTATTATTGAATATTTTTTCTTTCTTTCTTCATGTTGCCTTACTAATTGTATCATCCAATCCTTTGTTGTTTCTATGTATGTTAGTAAGCCAATAGTTGTTGTCTTGTATGACAATTCCAGCTGAATAAGACCCCTTCCACCTTCTTTACGGGGTATGTATAGACGGTCTACATCAGCCTTTGGATGATGCATCTTATGCTTAGAAAGAAGCTTTCTTGTTTTAGCATCCATTCATCTGATATCGTTTAGGGTCCAGTTTAAGATGTTGAAGCTATATTGGACAACTGGGATTGCAAGGCTATTAATGGCCATAACTCTGTTCTGTGAATTTAATTCAGTTTTTAATATCATTCGTAGCCTTCTATAGTACTCTTTACGCACTATTTCTTTCATTTTTTTATGGTGAATGTTTTCGCTCTCATTTACACCTAGGTATTTATAAGCTTCTTCTGGTTTTAATTCTTCTATTGTTACAGCAGGGTCTAGGCTAATTGAGGATGTTTCTTGTATTGATTATTATTATTATTATTATTATTATTATTATTATTATTATTATTATTATATACATATATTTCCTATAAATATATATTCTGTTTTATTATTATATACATATATTTCCTATTATTTATATTTATTATTTATATTTATATTTATTTTATTATTGATATTTATTTTATTATTTATACTTTCCTAGTATTTATATTTTCCTATTATTTACATATATTTCCTATAAATATATATTCTGTTTTACTATATATAAAAATTTCCTATAAATATATATTCTGTTTTACTATAAATAGCAAAACAGAATTATTATTATTATTATTATTATTATTATTATTATTATTATTATTATTATTATTATTATATACATATATTCCCAAAATGTTGGCACTAAATAATGCGTAGGTTAAATTGCGGTCTAATGTAAGGAAAAAGAAATATAGAACTGACATCTACTTTTAACAGATATATTACCAAATTCACACCAAAAATCTCCTACAACACTACTCGGCCGTCTCCTTGATTAAGTTGGTGAATGATACCATAAACTTTTCCGGTGTTGCAAGGTGTTTTGTTGGTCACTCGCTCAATTGAACCCTAAACATAATAATCAAATGGTTTGCAGGCTGGTGAATAAAATGGTCAGATGTAAGTGGTTATATAGCAGCAGAAATTGTTTGACAGCCATGACTGTGATTTCTTAGTGTGGAATAAGGAACAATCCTGTTGAAAGACATAGTCTTCCATCATCTACCCCAAGGCTGTATTACTTCCTCAATGAACATGATGAAGGGTGTCCTATTGAGTACTGCAACAAATACGGTTGTTCGTTTCTTATAAGAACTATCAGAGGAAGTTATCGAAGAACCGTACTTTCGTAATTCTCATCAGACTTATTCAACTATTTACGAATGTTCAGAATTGTCCGTATATTGACACGCAAACACTGTGATATGTTCGTATTACAGAATATCATTTCCAAATTTCTGACGAAGTAAATTGCGCCATGGCGCTTGGTTTCTGACAGACTTTGGTCAACTGACTCTACCTTGCTGTGGAACAGACAAAAAATAAATTAACAATAAAAATACTGACCGTTTATTCATCGCACCCTGTATATTCATTGATATTTACCCATATCTGTAGTAATATATGTCTATCTGTTTACAGTCATAAGACTGTTTGCACAGAAAAGACAAAAGATAAAGAGAAGAAATCTTTTTTAAGCATGTGCATTTATAATAATATCTGTCTTTTTCAGTTTCCTTCGCACATATCACAATTCCCTTTATTACATTAATAAAAATGTATTTTTTTCATAAAGGCCGCCTTATCTTTTTCCCATACTTAGGTTTTATTCAAGCTGACGTGTTTCTCTAATGATATCATCTGCCACAGGATGGTATAAATAAGAAATATTGTCGCTTATAAGTCTTGCACTGCGTTGTATAAATTCAGTTTGCCGGACACGTGTCATTTTGAATGGTAAATCGCCTTTACCTTTTAATCAGTTCTTTGCCTTTCCCTTCGATTATCTCAGCTGATGCTTTTCACTTTGGTAAAAGCGGAAGCCTGCATTGTCTCTTCATTGAAAATCTTTTTTTAATCTTCTGCAAGAATTCCCATCGTTCTTTTGCAGTCAATATTTCTTCCTTACATTTTTCTTCACTCTACCGATATTTGTGACATGGTTCCATATCGCCTGTGACTTTAACTTTACTTGAAGTCTACTTTTGAGGTAATGTTATCACTCACAGTGCATAAAATCTATTTGCGTAACGAAGCACACATTTAAGGCATTGGTTTGTAAGCGATAACTTTCATATTATTTCATACGTTTACTTTCTTTTGGCTTTGACAGATTCATCCGCAATGTCAAGCATAATGTTGTGATAAAACAATCCGTCATAAGACATTATGTCTGAGCTACACTTCCAATCGACTTTTGTGTTGAATAAAAAATATTGATATGAAGCGAGAATATTAAATACATTGAGGGAATTTCTTAAAAAATATCACTGATATTTTAACATACTAATGCGTTTCAAGGTGGGTGTTACATAATTTAATGCTTTTTTAAATTTTTTTATGAAAATAAGTTATGAATAGTTTTCTGGGCCTTTACGATTTGATTTTTTTGGTGACGCATCATTTTCCTTTTATACGGGACGACAAATATCTTACCACTTGACAACATCTGTTTTAGAACTAAACAATGTTGTCCTTTTTAATTTAACCGTGGAACACTAACCATCAATTAAAGTTACAACATTACTAGCCATGGGTATATCAGCACCGATTTTGAAAATATCAAACAAAAAAAAAAATGAATAAATATAAATCTTTTTTTGAAATATTTTACATGCAGGCACTTCAAATTGGTACGTTGAGTTAATAGAAACTGAGAAACATAATATTTGTTTAAGAAAATCAGGTACTGAAAATTTAATTAAATTGTAATTTTAAATGTGGCATTTGCGCTGGGTACTATAAAAGCATGGTTAGTCTTCTCGGGTTAAGGAAAATTGAACATTTTTAAACGGCGCTATAGTTAATTCGGCAAAACACCGTAAGTGTCTACAAAAACAAAATAATAACCAAAAAATACGTGTCATGCCCTGAAAATGCCTCGTCAGTTGAAAATTCACCCTAAGCAACTTAATAATGTAGGGAAGAAGCTAGGGGCTTATTAGCGTGAAAGATAAGGAATTGGAAACAAAATTTTTAAATTTTGCACATCTGCAATTTTATCAGTGCATTGCATACTGCTTTCACATTTCGTCTGTATTCTTGACAGAATTCAAAGTAGAATCTACAATGTAATCGATCCCAACCTGGTAGCTCAACTCCAGTCACTTTCTCACCGACACAATGTGGCTTCCTTCTGTCTCTTCTCTCAGTACATTCACATATGAAGCTCCGATAAGCTTAGATCCCTGGGGTCCTCTCGACATGAAACTACTCGGGCTACTAGACTAGCAACAAGTGAAAAATTAAAATGTAAACAGAGCTTCTCATCTATCAGCTTTTTTCTCGCATTTCTCGCCTGTGAAATTTCTTTTCTTTATACATGCTACCCTGACATCTGCAATCTTCAAGGAATTAAATGTAATGCCATGAACCATTTCTTATCTCCTTGATTAGCATATTTTCCACATCAACTCGTGTGTCTTCTTCTTCTTCTCCTTTTCCAGTCTACTCTCAAGCAGCTCTCTTCACGCAACTGTTCTCATTCATCCCTTACTCATCCTTCGGCACCCCTATGACATGTTCCTCTTTCTCTTCATTCTCCACTTGCGTAACACTCTGCGCACCAGTGACATTACTGCTTTGCTTGGGTGAAATGGATATATTTTTGAATGGAAATCTCGCTACAATAATAAAAAGATCTATTACAGTTACAGGATTTGAAATGTTTTACTGAAAATAATTGAAATGTAATATTGGGTTGTCTGGAAATTTCATACCCACTTTTGATTGTTCATTTTCCAACACATTAGAATAGGTCAAATTTATCGGTTCATCTAATATGCTTACATCTGATTGGTTTGCCTATTTTAATACCGATATTGAAATAGAAAAATGTAAAAACAGAAGTAGGAACATCCTTTGGTTTAATCCACCATTCAATTTGGATGTAAAAACCAAAATTGGTAAAATATGTTTAGTTTATTAAAGCAAACTGTTGGCAAAGAGAATAACTTATACAAAATAATTAATAAAAATAACGTAAAACCCATACATTGTTGTATGCCAAATACTGGAAAAATTATTAGTTGATTAAATAAGACTAAGGTTACGGATAAAACTAATGCGGGCATGACTAGCTGTAATTGTAGAATTAAGAACAACTGTCCGCCAGCAATATTTCGTCATTGACCGGGTTAAAGTTTATAAAAGCGTAGAAGATCCGGAATCCAAAACATACTTAGGTGCTACTCAAGACAGTCTCAAAAAAGATACTATAACAACACTAGTATATTTAACAATGAAAAATATAAACACAGCACCACTCTTTTTACTTATGTGTAGTCGAGTAAACAAGAACTGAACATAAACCCTGTTTTAAAATGGGAAATATTGAAATGATGTACTAAGTTTAAAGTTGGCCAAAAATCTTGCAGGTTATGTGGGGAGGAAAACTTGCAATAGCGTCGTTTGAACCTACGAGCAGTTTATTGAATTTTAATGCAGAAACACTTAATAAATGTAGACATAGTAAATCTTGGCTTTTGCATTAGGAATATTTGGTAGGTTTGCCTTTTCCCTTATTTTCTTTATTTGTCGTTGGTAGGTTTAGTTTTCAGTCTTCGCTAGGTTGGCGTTTATTATTATTATTATTATTATTATTATTATTATTATTTCGATTTCCGTTATGGTCGCACTACCAAGCATGTCTGCGGGAAAACTTAAGGCAGGTCGTGGCGTGATGTTTTGGCTCCATTTCAAGATTTTTCTATCTACCCCATCATCCCTAGCGTTACATAGACAAAGTTCTCCTTAGTGTGTGGGCTGTCCTTAATATGACACCTTTTTGTATATCTCTTAAGCTGGGATTTCCAGGGATTCTTTCAATGTGTTGTTTTGTTCCAATTTGATCATTCGAAGTGCACCTACTATCACTGGCACAACTCTTGTTTTCAATTTCAACATTTTTTCTATTTCATTTTCCAGGTCTTTATATTTTGACAGTTTTTCAAATTCATGGTTCTTATTTTACAATCCGCTGGAAAATCCATATCAATTAATAGACAAGGTTTCTCTTTCTGGTTTTTAGCAACAGTGTCTGGCCTATTTGCTTCAATTTTTCTGTCTGTGTAGATGGTGTAATCCCATAAAATGGTGACATCTACATTTGTATCAGGTGTTGGGTGATGTTCATACCAGTGTTTGTTTACAGATTTTCCATAGTGTTTGCTCATTGACCAATGTAAATATTGCCCCACTCCATCGTGGCGATTTCTATTTGGGGCAAGTACAGAACAGCCTGAGATTAGATGGTCTATTGTTTTTTGGTGATTATCAAACAATTTGCATTTTGGATCCATATTATTATGTATAATATTTGCTGAAATTTCTAGTGAAAAGATTTTGTTCTTGCGCTGCAAGAATAAAGTCTTCAGTTTCAGACTTTAATCCAGATGCACGTAACCATCAATGAGTATTAACTTTATCAACATTGGATTTATTGGCATGTTCTGAATATTGGTCATGCAGAGGTTTGTCTTGCCAGCGATGTTTCCTCTGTTCAAGAGCTTTATCTTTGGCTTTCATTTTCATATTCTTTGCCGCAATAATTTTTTCTTGGGTTCTGATTTGCTTTTCTGCAGTATCTACTAACTCTAAATCTTGTTTGTATTTACTGCCTTCTTTTATTATTGAATATTTTTCTTTCTTTCTTTATGTTGCCTTACTAATTGTATCATCCAGTCCTTTGTTGTTTCTATGTATGTTAATAAGCCAATAATTGTCTTGTATGACAATTCCAACTGAATAAGACCTCTTACACCTTCTTTACGGGGTATGTATATACGGTCTACATCAGCCTTTGGATGATGCATCTTATGCTTAGAAAGAAGCTTTCTTGTTTTATCATCCATTCGCCTGATGTCGTTTAGAGTCCAGTTTAAGATGTTGAAACTATACTGGACAACTGAGAATGCAATGCTATTAATATCCATAATTCTGTTCTGAGAATTCAATTCAATTTTTTAATATCATTCGTAGCCTTCGATAGTACTCTTTACTCAATAGTTCTTTCATTTTCTTATGGTGAACTTTTTCACTCACTTACACCTAGGTATTTATAAGCTTCTTCTGGCTTCAATTTTTTTATTCTTACAGCAGGGTATAAGCTAATTGAGGATGTTTCTTGTAGTGATCCACGTAAAACTGCAGCTTTAGCACATTTATTCAAATTGAAGTTTTTTATTATTATTATTGTTATTATTATTATTATTATTATTATTATTATTATTATTATTATTATTATTGTTGTTGTTGTTGTTGTTGCTGTTATCATTATTATTATTATGATTATCTTAATTTTATTTTTAAGTTTATATATTTCTTAATA